>JAPYZO010000018.1:0-65005 GCA_030522905.1 Torymus flavipes | reverse complement strand
GCGATGTCGACAGGACCGCACAACAAAGCGTAATGAAGGAAAGAGGAAACCGCCACGGCGCGACGCCTATAGGTGGAGCGCGATGCGCGCGAAACTTAATTTTTTTTTTTTTTTTCTGTACCTTATGGCTTAGAATAGTTGTGACAGAGACCGAGCAGCTGGCGCTACTACCATTGATCTCGAGGACGATACACCAAAGTATAATTAATATTCTTCATGTACGTCTTCTTTTTTATATCTTATTATAAATTTATTTGTTAAAAATCGTCAAAGGTAAAAAAATACTTCGTAAACTTTTGCAAGATGTTAAATTATAAAATAGAGCCATTATTACGAATGTATTTACCAATGTGGGGAAAGTCGGCGTGAGCCTTGCGAGCCTTAGCTTTGCCAGGGCACTGCATGAGGGTACAGCCGGCAGCAACACCATCATCACCGCAGACGCAGGCATTGCAGTCATCGTAGAAAGCCTTTCCAGTAGGACATTTCATTCCCTGCTTGTATCCATCTAAAACAGGATAGGATCGATTAAGAAATTTCTTCCAAACATCGTAGTTGAAATCGTACTCAAGTAGTTACCGATATGCGGGTGTTCAGGTTCACCACACTCCATTAGACTACAGCTAGCGCCAGCACCGCTGGGGTAGTCACAGTGGCAGATATTACACTTGTCGTAGAAGTATTCACCAGCGAAGCATTGGCCAGTCACTTCAAAAAAGTCTGAAATGATACCTCTCGTTTCAATAATGTCCAAATAAAGTTTGAAATGATTCCAATGCTTACATAATTGTTGTTAAAAAATATTGTACTTTATTTTGGTAAAGTATATTATAATATATTACTTTGTTCTTTAAATAACGAATTATATAAATTATATCTTATAATAAATACCTAAATGAGGAACATTCTCGTCATCGTCATTTGAGCCACGATTAACGCGGGTTCCCACATCGTCAGGTATACAAGCCTTTAGAGTACAAGCCGCAGAGTAACCATCGGCACCACAGACACAGTAGTTACAGTCAAGGTAGAAAAACTTAGCTGGGCATTTGGTTCCGGGTTTCATATTGTCTGTATAAACGATAAAACCAGTACAATTAATTTATAATTATAAATACGTTTAAAATACACTGATATCAAAAAATACTTACGAATTACGGGAACATCGGCATCTAATAAAAAAGAAAAAATACAATAAAATTATTTCATTTATTTAATATCTATTAAATTAAAAAGATTTAAGATCCATTAAAATTCCATGACATACCTTCTTTTTGCACTGGCGAAGCGGAAACAGCTAACAGCAGAGCCACAGAGGCTGTAGCGAATAAGAAAGCACGCATGTTCACGGTTCTTTTTTATAACTGAATGTTGGATTGACAATTATGAATTCACTGCGTTCTGATCAACTTTTATGCTGCAATAGCCTGTTTTAACAAAAGTAATAAGTTATGCATTATTTAATCAGAATGTTTGATACAATAAAGGCATTATCGTTATCCAATTTTAAATTAGCATATTATGCAATAACTTATCTTCTTTATCACTCGAAATATACGGTGTACTATTCGTTGAAAGAGATTTCTATAATTAGTTCTACGAATATTTCATCGTACAGCTAAATAGATGTGCGACAAAAAACAAGGAAAGCTTATAGTGCTACGAGAAAAAGTAATTAGATAGTTGTCATTCTAATAATATTATTAGCAAACATAAAATCTAAAGTAACGACACTAAAAATTTAATTAAAGTAATAACAAATTTTATTTTGTAACTTATACTTCATTTGTTTTTTAGCCGCATTTTACTTAATAAAAATGAGTTTTATTGTGTCCAAATGGTTTTATTCGGGCTAACACTTATTGTGAATTTTGTTTCACAGGTTATTTTAAAGAAGCAAATACTGCGACGTATGAGATGGATGTTTTAGCAAGCTTTAGAAGTAAAGATTTCAATTCTATTAAAAATATTAAAGATAAGTAAAATAATAAATGTTTAAAAATCAGTGATTACCCATCCAAAATTTTCAATATTCATTACATATATTCCTCCAGCTGTTATTTGTAAGGGTCGTACAGCTCTTAACATCATAAATTTTAAAATATTTTGAGTTTTCAGAGAACAGCTGTACCACTCATTGTTGTAACTAAAAAAAACACATATTTATAAAAATACTATTATTCACCAATATATTGTAAATCATCAAAAACATACGCATCAAAGACAATTTCACTACTGCTATTTATTAATTCCTGAGCTGGCCAACTAAGGTAAAACATGTGTAGCATCAACGCTATAAATATCATGGTGTATCTAATTAATTCGAACGGGTTATGCAAATTTACAAGGATCTGGAAATAATTTTTGTTACAAAAATAAACTAAATATTGTTCACATTATCCAAATATTCATTTTAATTTAAATGATCATATTTGTTAATTTGAGTTTAATCACTATTTTACATTTTTTAAATGCCAAAGCTTTTCTAAGAAGTATAAAAAACTATTTTTTCTTCATAGTATACGTAAAGTACGTCAATGTGTTTTACTCATACTACAAAAAAAAAAAAAAAAAAAAAAAAATATGGTTCAACACACGAGCCAACTCTCGTGAGCGTCGAGCACTCGATACGTAAAGTTCAACTTTACACCCTTTTGACGAAAACTACTATTATTCAACTGCACTTATAAGTAGTATTAAGTAATTTATGATATTTACTTACTACAAGTGATCCAACACTAACTACGAGTAAATTCGTTCCCAATACAAGAAGGAAATTTAGAGAATACGAAGATTCAAGAATTTCAGCAAAGCTGAAAATTTATAAGAATAATATACATGAAATTGTTTCTATTGAGCAGTCTTCAATCTTATTTATATAATAATATTTAACAGAATATCTAAATAAAATATGGAACAGTATTTTAATTATATAGGTGCATAAAAAGAAAAAAGTGTCTGGTCCAAAATACTAGATTACTATATTCCTATGAAAATTGGTCCCCTAAAAAGGTATTCAGGGGTTAGACTTCCTTCATCAGAATTTTTATTTATGAATTTGTATTAAAAAAATAATGCAATATATCTTTAGCCAATGTCACTGTGTTAATGTGGGAACAGAATTAATAAAACATGTTTGAAGATCCATGTGCAATTATCAAAATATATAAAGTGATATTTTGGAAAAAATAATAGAATGACAATTCAAAATAGATTTTAAAGGTGCAGCTAGAAGTATTAAATTATTTTGTTGCCAAAAGTGATAAATAAAAATGCTAAACTTTGTTTCATAAAATATCTTAAATCTTGTATTTCAGATATCTCCAAATCCCTGCATGATGGACCACTTTTGACCCCAGATTCATATGTAGGAGATAATATACATGCGAACGTGGTGATCTAGTCCTTCGGACAAATAACTTTTTCTTTTTGCGTATCTGTGCTATAAAATCAAATTCAACGAAAAAGTATTTGAATTAACAATTTTAAACGAATAAAATCATTTAAAAAAATTAAATATCGAGCAAGTTTTTTACTTATTCTATCGTGCTGTATGAATTAAAATAGTTTTAATATTTTTAGAACCTTCATGTACAACAAAAGCGATACTAACCTTATAACTTTATTATGGAGATCGACAGCTTTAACAATCATGGTACAAACAATATCTTCATTTTCGGAGCTCAAATTTTTGTCTAAATATTGCGTTGCAATTTTCAAACGAAATCTGGATTATGATTATATTTATATGTACGTAATGGATTTAAAAGTGATTATAAATACTTATATCTGATAAATAGTATATTATGCACGAAGGGAATAAAGTGGACTGTGTGTTTCCTGCCCGTGAGTTGTCGCACTCGAGCGAAGCGAGGGCGACAAATGCGCAGGTGCGCACAACCCACTATATTCACGAGTGTAATATACAATTTTTTAACACAATTATCGTAAAATTTGTAATCGTTTCCCGCCGAAAATGAAAAAAATGCTGGATATTCATTCCCTAACCTCATTCTCGTTTCCAGCGCAACGCACTGTTTGTGCCCGAGCTGACGGCTATTTTCCCGCTTTGGCGGGAATAAAGTACGAACTTTACGATGGGGTGTGTTAAAAAATTCATTATTAGCAAAATAGTACATTGTGCAAGAATGAGAGAAAATAAGTTATTTCACGCGAGGGCGGGTGAGGCGTACAGCACAAGTCGGAGCCGAGGCGCCCGAGATACAAATGGGTGGTGAAAATACCTCATCCGTAAGTCTGAAATATCTTCTTTCCCGTGTTACACACCGTATTTTTATTAACGAAGGCACAATAGAGCCTTTTTTATATGCATGAAAATTGGGTAGATGATTGAGAATTTCGAGTCACGCATGGACAACACAGTAAATATTATTCTCTGTTGGCAAAATGTTCTTTCTCGTTTTTTTGAAGCGTGCTCGAAATGCGTGATCTTTTACCAAATATAGACATGGAAAAAGGCTCATTTCATGCTCATATTGAAAACATAACTTAAATATATATATTACCTCACTACAGCTAATAACGCTACACATTGTTCTACACAACATGCATATGCTGAATCAACGGTACAAAATATGGGAACCGTAGCAGCGGAGCATAAAGATTCAAAAATGTAAATATGATTATAATATTCTAGTTTATCAACAGTATATTCTCCATCGAGGACATAAAATCTTGGTCGCGATCCATTAATTGGAAAAAGTATGTCTATAACTACAGGAAAATATGGCATCGAGACAAAAACAACAACAGCTGATAACATGTACATATATATATATTGATTAGATTCAAAATCAATATACTGAGACGCATTATTACTTGCAAATTGAGCATCATACTAATTTTTGTGAAAAATAACTTACACACATAAGCTAACGTTAAAAATCTTCCGATCTCGGAATATTGTTTAAGTATACGTATTTCATCTTTATCTGTGAACATTTTCCAATTTTCCGCTATCCTCTCATACACAACTTCTACCTAAAATATTTTCACGAAATAATTAAGTTTTTACATGAAATCAAAATTAATAATCTGATTATGTGCACGTTACATACATACCTGTTTATTTGTAGCAATAGCTGTACCTAATTTTAAAGAAACTCCGAATAGGTACAGCAATGTTGTGATGCACCGTATTAATTTATCAGTATCGTTACCCATCCAGACTCGAAAGCTAATTATCTGCATTATTTTAGATTCTTTTTCAATGATATTATGATATAAATGTAGGTATACAAATAATTTTTTTACATAAAATCACAATAGTTAAGGTGGTTCTTTCACGAAATCCCCAGTCCCAGTCAAATCAGTGCTAAATGAAAAGGTTACCTGAGTTTAAAAAAAAACATAGTTATTAATAATTATAGTTTAATCTAATAATAATACACTAATACTATAAACATAGTGTGTTTAACATGACTAAAATAACTTTTTTTAACAAAATGTCGATATTTTAGAAACAGCACAAACAATTATTGATAAAAAATCCCTATCTTTTTTCTTTCTTAACCGATTTTAATTATCAAGGTCTCATTCTATTCTAGTACGAGAAGTAATTTCACGGGGACTTGCCCCAGGAAAAATTTAAAATTATTAAAAACTAGCTAATTGTTTATAAAATCGCGAATGAGGTTATAAAAATGTTATTTTAGTCATGTTAAATACACTATATTTATAGTATTAGTGCATTATTATTAGATTATAAACTATAATTATTAGTAACTATGGTTTATTTAATCTTAGGTAACCTTTTCATTTAGCACTGATTTGACCGGGTATTTCGTGAAAGAACCACCTTAAGATTACTAAGAGGTAATGCAACTTTTTTAGAGTATTTAAAAATTTTTAAAGGTGTATGTATTTATTTGAGCTATCGAAATCAAATAATAATCACCTTTTTAAAAAATTTAGTCTATCGTACAGTTCATAAAGAAAAATACGTATAATAGAACTAATGTTTATTTCTTGATTCAATCATCTCAATGTTAGGTTGCATTTAATATATCAATAATATTTCATCTTGAAATAAATATAATAAAATATCTTACCTGTGGAACTAAAGATACGCACATAAAAAAACTATACACAGAACGTATGAAATACTTTTTTATGCAACTTTGGTAGGGCCAAAGTCCCATGATATTTAACATTTTTTTATTTATATTAAAATATTTACTGTTGAAAAAATCCATTTTCCTTTGTCAGATAAGTTCGATTTCGTAATAAGAAATCGTCAATGCTGACTATTTTTAGTTTTAGTCACTATTTCTCCGAGACACGTAGCTTCGATAATACAATTTTTCCGTCATAACAATTCGTTTAATATCCTTGCTTCTATAAGAAAGAAAGTTAATGACAGCCATAAGGTGTGCTATTACGTGTCAATTTGAATGCATTAGTACTGACAATCATAATCATTTCTACGCCACTTATAGTGCGTTCATAGCGAAAAAGTCAGTACGATATCTACTATTTTTTGCGTCAAAAAATATCTATGTTTTGTCATAATGCAAGATGATAAATGATAAAAAATTTTCAAATATATTTTGTGCATAAAAAATAAGCTATATATAATATAAAATTTGATAAGTATGTGTTTTCTTTTGTACGGAATTTCCATTTGTTCTAATATTCACATTCACGTATATCAGTTATAGTAATTTACTTATCTACCTTGCAGTAGATTTGCTTACGAGTTTGACGCAGATAAAGATACACATGCTTATTTTAATGGACCACTTTCACAAACTGTATTTTTACTTCAAAAAGTTTATATCTGAAATTTATTTGCAAATAAATGCTTATTATCTCTATAAAATTGTTAATATCTAAAAAGCATCATAGTTTTAAAACTGTATTTCAATACGTTTTATTATTACAGTTCTTCGTGTGAACCGATAAAACATTTCATGGTATTTGTATAAAGAAATTGGCTATTGTTTTATTCAAGATAATTCTAATATTATCTTGAATTGATAAATTTTTATTAAGAGTAAATATTTTAAATTAGCATATGCTAATATAATATATATCTTCAATATTACAAAAATAATTAATAATAACTAAAATGTAATAATTAATTTTACTGTAATTTTCATGCAAGCGTGAAATTGCTGTTTCGGGAAATCCAAAACCACAAAGGCTGTATAGCCCCCACACAGTGCCATTACCAGATGTCGCTGCGTTGAAATTGCCGGATCGCAATTTGTCATATGAAACCCTCACGCAATTATTTTTCTTGAAATGGTCGCCATTCGCGCAACAAATGTTATTCTTCTTTTTTTATCGAAAATGAATTTTCGAAAACAAAAACTCTTGTCATATGTCATTTTCGCAAATTTCATTATTATAATTTGATGCATTTCGAGAAATTACAGTTTCATTGGAATAATTATTGCTTAATAATAATTTTGGCTCATCCATAATATGAATATGAAAAAAAATATATGATTCATAATGTTTTATTAGTGCAAATGCTAAAATGAAAAAAACAAACTTTAAAAAATTTTGTTATTATTTCATGGGAAAATACAGCATATAAGTTTTTCTATGAAACGTAACAAAATTTCAAAATATGATATTTAAATTATCGTTCTTTTATACGAGGAAGTCGGGGCAATTAGCCACTAGGATGTACATAGCAGAACATCCGTTACCACCACACTGACAGGCCTTGTACCTGTTATAAAAAGTCTTTCCAGCAGGACACTTGCTTCCTGGTACGTATCCATCTGCGAAAAGTTGAAAGAAATTTCCATAAGCATTTTACACTTTGATTTTCGATTCTTTAAATTGATACTTTATTTATTTTTTATATATTTTTAGTTAATCTTGAAATACATACCAAGGTGTAATTTGTCTACAGAAGCACAGGCAATCAGAGTGCAAGCAGCGGATTTTCCATCAGCTCCGCAACGGCAACTGTTACATTTGTTATAGAAGGCTTGTTCTGGTTTGCACTCCTGGATTTCGTCAAAGTAGTTTAAAAGTTTTTGTTTCATCGTTAACTTGACTGAAATTCGTGCGTTATGGGATTGTATAAAAATTTATGATTACCAATGTGAGGAAGATGAGACCTTGCGAGCCTGGACTTTATTGTGGGGTGGACAGGCCATGTACGTACAACCAGCTGCGTAACCATCTTTACCGCAGAAACAATAATTACAGTCGTAAAAAGTTTGTGCTGGACGTTTGTTACCCTGCTTCCAGTCCTTCGTAGGTATACAAAATTCATAACTTAAGCGTTTTCTTAATGTTCTGAATAATGGAATTAAAAAGCAAAATTTTGATAAAAGTACTTAAAAACTATACTGGTAAGTCATTCCCTGTTAAAAAAGAACGAAAAAGGATAATTAATTTATGTTGTTAAAAGTTATGGTTTTTAATGATTAGCAAAAAATAAAGAAATGCTTATTGTTACAAATAAAATTTTTAAATTGTTTCTAACTCTTTGTTACTGTCGCTGAAAAACTTACTCTCTTCTTTGAATGGGGATGCTGAAACAGTCAAAATTAAAGCAACGGCAAGTACGAAGATACGCATGATGATGATAATGTGTAACCCAACAGTCTCTTGCTAATTACAAATTTGTTGTATTTTTTTACTTGTATAGTATTTTATAATGCTAAATTTTTTTATTCGCGCTGTTTACTCCGTACGTATTTTTAACAAATTAATTAATTATAGCTTTATGTTACACAATATTCGTATCTTTGATAACTTATATTACATAAATCGAGTCAAAGAAATTTTGTTTGTGTACTCCTACAAACTTCGATATAGTACAAAGCGATATTTGTACACTTTTAAAAAGAAATTATTTGGTTTATTACTAATCATTGTTATTAAAATGAAGTTGTATTGATAAGGATAAGAGTGTCAGAAATTATTAAGCAAAATTATGATTCTTCTTTTAAATCATGCAAATACATTGGACTTTCTATTATCTGGTTTCTTTCAATCCACAAAACATTTGTGGAGGACAAGAATGGAGTGGCCAGTACCAGAACCAAAAACACATAATTTTATTTTTAGTAAATAACGTAAGACTTCGTGATTATTTTTTTCATCCTAAATTCTTACGTAATTTTGTGAATTTTAGATTTTAAATATAGAATGTGAAATATGTTCGAAGGTATAAAATATATTCTACATCTAACCACAGATGCTGGTCAGCGCAGTGAAACCCTTTTCTATAACTAACTATATAAAGACAATTTTTATTTTCTATATATGATTATATATTTTTTTAGGAAATGTTAATTATTTCATTAATACAAATAACATTTGGCGTCTTAAAAAATTTTATACTGAAAATCATATTTAATATTTGTAATATTTTAAACTATGGAATTATTCAAGTATTTCAATTATAACATTATCTTAGTAGTAATATGGGTCTTAATATATTTTAAAAATATGAATATGTCTATAATCAAGATGTGTAAGTACTTCTGTGATACCACCTTTCAATCAAAATTTTCAATGCGTACATATAATTGGATCGAAACTATAATTCATTTATTCCAAATATAAACAATGCGAAATGAATGAGTACTGTGTTTACTCTATGAAGCTAGTTGTCTGTAGGAGCGCCTCGAGGATAAACGTACATTAAAGTCCTACGACAAACTCCAGAAATTTTCGATTTTTTCTTGAATTTGAAATTTTTGTTTGAGTTTCAAAGTGACGCGTAAACTAGAAAAACGTAAAAATGTACGATTCGAGTGATGAGGATGGGGGTCTACGAACTCCGGAGTTCGTACGTAAAGGATCGCGTATGAGCACGTCATCACTAGGAAGTTCATCGGTATTCATAGGAAACATCTCCGAGGATGTGCTGAAAGTTTGGAACCAACTGCCCGAGGCTATTCGCCTTGATCCTAGCTTAACCGCATTTCAAAAGGAGTACGATCGAAGGCAGGGCAGGTATGAAATAAAAGAAACTCTGGTATTTGTTGAAAACGTGATGCAAACAAAATATATGCAATTTTTGTACAAAATATCTTTTATTTAAGGTGTCGTAAAGTAATGTTTCGGCACAATATATCGATACAAAATATCTTTTATTTAAGGTGTCGTAAAGTAATGTTACTTTCGGGTTGAAAAGACATCACAAAATGTTATAAGACTTATATTTATACATTTGTCATTTATCATGCGCTTATATTTAAATATACAAGGTATACAAAAAATAAAATTCATATACATTATATAACGAATTCTTTATTTTTATTTTAAAGAAAATGTTCGGGGGTCGATTACCTCGTTCTAAACATGTCATTAAAACATCGGTCGATACCAGAAGAGTAAGTTTATATTTTAAATTTCATTTTCTAATTAATTGATTAACTGGTTTAGCATCTTTTTTTACATTTTTAGCAGCCAGGATGAAGACGAAAATCAAGATCCTGGTAAAAAATTAAATGCTCATGAAAGAAAATTAGGTTCTATAGCTCGATACATAAAACTGACACTACTGGTTTGCTGCTGGATTGGTTTCTTTGTAAGTACCCTTTACGACACAGCCTTCAAAATGAATAATTGTAAAATCTAATATTTTTTAAATGTTTAAAGGTGATATTGATGATCACAAGACCAAAATTTGAAATTATGCATCAGATATCAGTCCCAAATCACGAAGTCCGTAGTATCCTTTAAAAAAGAACGATTTAATACTGTACATCATTTTATGTGAATTCTAAGATTAGAAATAATTTTAAAATTGAATAAATTAATTGTTAGATAAGAAACACGATTGCCTAATTTCTAACAGTTCTCAGGTGTAAAAGTTATTTATATAATTTGATTCACTTTTCAGAACTATAATTTTAGCTTCTTAGTCAATCTAAAATAATATTGGTTCCTTAAAAAAAATCTAGACCTGACACTTGCGGATGAGGTATACAATAAAAGAGTCAGCGTGACTATAGAGGGTTCATTACTAGCGAGGGTAAACACAAAAGCGAATACAAATTTACCTAGGTGTTATTTGTCTGTATGGCTCGAACTATTGCCAGATCGGGGAAATTCCAGTCATGAATTATCACTCCATAATGCCAAATCTGCAAGGGTAGGTATCGTATAACTAAAAGATACTTAATTATTGTATGTTTAATAATTAAAAATATTACTTATGTCGACTGTTGTTATTGTATGTTTATAAATATAAGAATTTATCATATACGATGTTATTTTTTGGCACAGAACATATCGGAGGTTTGGATTCTGCCCCTTCTGCCAGCTGACTTGATAGATGTTTTCCCTAATCAAAGACAAACCAATGTTTTTGAGCTTAAGTACTTCCCCATAAAGTTAATATATTTTCTTTTTAAATTTCTTTTAATGTAATCGTTAAAAAATAATGCACGTTTATGTCATATATATTATACTCGCTGTAAATATATGCAATTTTCCTCATCATTAGATCATAAGATAAAATTATTTTAAAGATGGGTTTTAATAATTATTTCTTTTTTATTTATTTAAAATAATTGAAACATTTCTCTTTAAAGGTTAGGCAACCGCTCCGTCGTATTGAAGTTAAAAACAAATTTAAATTCGACTATACCTCTTACGCTTGCATATGACGCGTCCCCAATCAACCCCGAAGATGGAATTCCGTATGGAGCTGCTATTTTGTTTGGACTTTATATATTAATTATTTTTGAGGTTGGATTTAATGGATTTCTTCTTATACGTATAATATTGCGTATTAAGATCTTTACATCTGTTTTTTACTTAACAGACAGTTCATAGGACAATTGCGGCAATGCTGGCATCAACTAGTTCACTTGCTATATTGGCTGCTCTAAATGAGGTGAAATTAAGTCAATTTTTTGTAACAATTGTTTTGTATTATTAAAACTTTTTATATGGTTCTTCATAAGTTACATAGATACAGACATAACTTTTACAGTAAGATGTTTTGGCTAATGATTATATCGAAACTATTGCAGAAACCAACGATGGAGGAAATTATATCTTGGATTGATGTTGATACACTATTACTGCTTTTCTCTATGATGATTATTGTAGCAATTGTTGCAGATACTGGTATTTTTGACTATTTAGCAGTATATGCGTATAAGGTAAACATAAATTATTAGTATTTTTATACGATAAGGAAAGTATTAAGTATGTATAAATAATTTTTAACCAAAATCTATGCGAAACGCAATTATCATTTATTTAATACGACCGTTAATATAAAAAAATATTTTGCCTTGAAAAATATTTCAATGAAGTATCGGAAGAATAATTTAAAAAAATTTGTTCCACTTTTATGTATATGGAGTTCCATGTAGACTCTTTCCTCATACATGTGTGCATATTATGACGTACGTGCGTACGGCTTCGTACGTGTCCCAAAATTTTGTTTTTAAAAGAGTACTCAAATGCAAAAAAAAATATGTCCTCATGATGATTTCCAGTTGACGTTATGCAGAGTCATGCGCAGGATACTTAATAAATTCACGAAGAGAAAAAATTATTGAACGAAATACGAGGAAAACTTAAATTTATTTTATGATAATAAACTTCTATTTTTTAACAATAACTTTTGAGATAACAATTAAGTTGCCTGCTTTGAAAAAGAAAATTACTTATATTTCTAAAATACAATCTAAAGACTGCAAAACTCATATTTCAGATAACTGGCGGAGAAATCTGGCCGCTCGTCAGCACCCTGTGCTTCTTTACGGTCTTCGTCTCATCGTTCCTGGACAACGTCACCACTGTCCTACTGATGACGCCCGTGACCATTCGACTTTGCGAGGTCATGCAGCTGAACCCGGTGCCCGTGCTCACGGCAATGGTCATATTCTCGAACATCGGCGGTGCGATGACGCCCATAGGTGATCCCCCGAATGTCATCATCGCCTCCAACCGAGATGTCATCAACGCGGTATGCATTCAGGCGCTATATGCGTATCCGTTCGAATTCAGCCGGTTTTCAGTCACGGTTGTCGGCTTCTTAATACATAGCTTGCGTCTCATTTGTAAGGATTAGTCTCTTGAGGATTCAAAAGAACAGTTGGAGAGATGTTTACAAATGTTATCAGGAAAAAAGTTTTTGGAATATTTTTATTTCAAATATATAAAAGAATTAATAATTATTACAGATAAAAATATTGCAGTCATGTATAATATTGATAGTTTAGAATAAAAGAAATTGCACAAAAAAAAGATTATACGGTAATAGATTGTTTTATTTTTTAGGACATAGGATTTGGTACTTTCACTGTTCATATGAGCGTTGGCGTATTATTAGTACTTATCGTTGTTTATGGACATTTTCGATTTATTTTTCGGAATCTTGATGTACTACGTTTCGATGAACCTCAGGATGTTCAGGTACACCAAATATTAAATATTTATGATATGACGTAAGTTAGTCTACTATTATTAAAAGGTAAAATTATATTTACAGGAACTAAGACACGAAATCGTTATCTGGCAAAGAGCTGCAGCTAGTCTTTCTAGTTACAGTAAAGACGAAAATATTGTCAGAGAAACTTTATTGAGGAAAGTGAGACGTTTATTACAACAATTGAAAACGAAATTAATCACTGGAAGTATTATAATGGACCATTATAAAACTACTCTAGAAGAGCTGGAAGAAAAAGTATATTGTGCTTTTATAATAATTATTATATAAGATTGTCAACTGTCAAATATGATTAATTAAAAATTTATGTCTGTCATTTAGAAAAAAGTATTGAATCATTTATTCTTTTTTTTTTTATTTCAGTATCCCATCAAAAACAAGCCACTGCTGATAAAATCCGGATTATCTATGTTTCTTGTTATAATCCTGTTCTTTTTGCACAGCTTGCCATTTTTCAATCTGACCTTGGGTTGGACGGCGTTTTTGGGTGTTTTATTGCTCCTTATTCTGGCCGACACCGAAGACCTCGATGGTCTGATGTCCCGTGTCGAGTGGAGTACGTTACTGTTCTTCGCCGCGTTATTCATTCTGATGGAGGTAAGATTGATCACTTTGAAGAACAAACTTTTCCTAGTAACACCGAAAACGGTAAAATAAAGTGTTGATTCGCAAAAAATAGATCATAAATCTAATGCTTATGTCGGTAAGGCTAATAAATGTACCGTTTCTTTTTTTCGAAAAAATGATGCCAATTACTCTATCCGATTTTGGCGCGTGATCGTTTTGACGGCTATCCTTTCAGCCGCAATAGAAAGTGAATCATTAATTATTTTGTCCTATAATTGAATCGATAAGATAAACCACTAACTATATAAACACCATAAATATAGGCCCTGACAAAATTAGGCCTGATGGCCTGGATCGGCAAGAAAACTGAGCTTGTCATCATGTCGGTGAACGAGGAATCACGATTGGCTGTCGCCATTCTTCTATTGCTGTGGGTATCTGCGATCGCTGGTGCGTTTGTCGATAACGTGCCGCTCACGACGATGATGATTAGGATCGCGACTGGACTGGCGAAGAACGTCAATCTGCAGCTACCTTTGCAGCCGCTCGTTTGGGCGCTGGCTTTCGGAGCTTGCATGGGAGGTAAATCGATACTTATCAGCTGTAGCCGTCGCGTGACGTTATCACAATTTGTTTCTCGGGATTTTTTAGGAATTTTTCATTTATGGTTCTGGCAAAAATCGCATGAATAATGATGATTAGTATTTCTGATAAATTTTAATTTTTGCTCATTATTCAGTTGATTATTCAAGCGTGAGTTTGCGAGCGGGATCAGGAAATCTAAAATACTGAACAAATTTAGTAAAACGATGATATCATTTCCTTATTTATAAAGCTATAAACATTTTTTACAAAGAATCATTTACACATTCCAATCTGAAAACTGATATGACAAAAAAAAGGGCTCTTAACATAACGGAAAACAGTTTTGTTAGAAAATTTCAAATTTTGCAAAAGTAAATGTTGTCCATTAAAAAAAAATTCAATAAGAAATACTAATCTTTTTAGTTTTTCATTCAATTTTAATTCTCAAGGTCTCACTTTCTTCCTTGTTCAATTTCAAGGGGAGGTATTGAAATCAAAATTGAAAAATTTCCAAAACCTGCAAAGTTATATGCTATTGTTTATAAAATTCAGTGACAACTCTACAAAAAATTGCATATAACTTTGCAGGTTTTGGAAATTTTTCAATTTTGATTTCGATCCCTCGCCTTAAAATTGAACAAGGAAGAAAGTGAGACCTTGAGAATTAAAATTGAATGAAAAAGTAAAAAGATTAGTATTTCTTAATGAATTTTTTTTTAATGGACAATATTTACTTTTGCAAAATTGGAAATTTTCTAACAAAAATGTTTTCCGTTATGCTAAGAGCCCTTTTTTCTATCACATCAGTTTTCAGATTGGAATGTTGATTTTTTGTAAAAAATGTTTATAGCTTTAGGTCTACTAGACCGCTGGAGCCACCTTAACGTGAATTTTTAGTACTTTCACTCGCAATTTCGTCTTCTCTTCATTTTGCATTTCATTCTTTATCTTTTATCAATTGAATATACTTATATACCAATAATGCTACAAATGCGTTACGATCTCTTGTGTTCTGTCTTCGTATGAACGGGTACAATGTTTACAGGGAATGGGACTTTAATTGGAGCGACTGCCAATGTCGTGTGTGCAGGAGTCGCCGAGCAACATGGATATCGCTTCACGTTCATGCAGTTTTTCAAGTAAGTCGTGATTTATTGCTGATGCGTAGGTATCAATATATGCACGAGCTTTAATGAAAATGCTCATGTTTGTCATTACAATGTACACCACTCATTAATTACCCAGAGAAGAGACTTTTTGCTATGATAAATTATTTTTACTTGAGAACCCATGATTTCATTATCTGAGATACTATGCTATCAACTTGTTCTTAAGAATAACTTTATCCTGTGATTGTACTTGAAATTGAATTAATTGCTTAAATTAAATTGATTTGGGAAAAGCAAGATTGTTTTACACCTTTTTTTATTAAAATTATTGATATTGTAACTTTATGCGGTTTATCTCATGAATATAGTGGTAGTGATTAACTCGTAAACAATAATAATATAATAAATAATGATTATAATTCTTTAGATATAAGTACGCATCAAATATAAAGCATTACAAAAAGGTAATTTATATTTTTTAGGATGGGATTCCCAGTGTTACTTACCAGTACCCTAACCATCAGTGTTTATTTGATGGTGGCGCACGTAGTCTTCAGCTGGCATTAATGCTTATGGATACGTCTACGATACTTAAATCGTACTAGAACATTAAGAAAAAAATTTTCTTAATCCAAATACAAGCTCTCTAATCTTAGATTTTCCTTTTAAAAGGTCTTATTTATCGCGTCATCGTTTTTGTTCAAAAAGTTGTAAAAAAACGAGCAAAAATCTTAATTTATTTTATGTTATAATTTATTTCGCGTGTCGTACGAGTTTTTATATATGTTTTTATATAATGCGTGTATTCACGTAAGAGCAATAAACGTCTTCTTTCTAAATAGTGTACAACCAGCATCCCGCCGTCCGCTCTAGATCGATATTTATCGATTGACAATGACCCACAAAACGAGTCCCCCCGTAAAGATGCCATCCCGATAATTATTGTTTACATTTACAATTAGGTGTACTATCGACACCGGTATTGATGACGATAGCCTCTAGCGCAAGGGCAAAAGCAGCAGGTGACGATGGATTTTGTGAAAAAAGGTGGAAAATTCTCGTTCGTAATTTTTCTGCTCCTCTCTCTTTACGGTTGCGATGAAAACTAGAGAAAGAGAGAGATGAGGTATAAATAACAATACGCGTCGATGAGAGAATCAGCGCGGCCAGTTAATTACCAACGACATTCGGGTTGGTGTAATAACAGGAATTTATGAATTGGTCACTTGAGCGATTACAGGCTGGTTTAATTGCGAAATTTTTCTTTTTATGATTGGAAACGATATAATAAATGCGTTGAAGAGATTAGCAAGAAATTGCTTGTAATTTTTCATAACTTTGAACAATTTTCAATCAATGAAAATCATTCGGTTTCACACGCATTGCATACACTGGAATAATGTTAACGAATTGAATATATTTTTAAAATCTATGAAACTTTGGAATATTATAAATTTTGGAGTATAAAATCATAAAGTTAAATATTTTTATAATTGAAATTAATTTAGCAAATTTAACTAGTACAAATAATTCAAGTAATTAATAGCAATTCTCTCTATATAATAAACTCGTCGTTTTCTAATTGTTATGCTATGTGTTGAATTTACATTTAAATGTTACGTTAAATAGTAGAACACGGGATAACGAGGTTGTTAAGACATTCCTATTTCAGTTTGTTTCGCAATGCAAAGAAAGTCTTCATACTTTCATCATAAAATCTTGATAAAAAGTAAGTGTACGAGTAAAGTTATAGCAATGTAATCGGATACATCATTCTTTCCAACAGAAACCAATGAACGAATTATGTTTGTGCCACTACGTATTTCCTAGCTGTAATATAATTCATCCCCATATTACATCTTCTCTTACGAGTAACCAATTACGCATTATTCCATTACAAGCCTAATCCTACTCCACCAAAACATTGAAAAACTTGAACAAAACACAACATAGAAAAGCAGACCGCGTTACACAAACGTTACAAAATCCAATCCAAGATCCCGGACGATACTACACGCGCGCGCTCTCGACGCGATTTCCGCGCGAGACTATACCGCGAAACGCGCATGTATTTGGATTACGCGAAATCGCAACGCACGCAATAAATAGGTATACACACGCTCGTACGCATGTGAAGAAAATAATATTCGCGTGTAAGATTCTGGTTTTCTCGAGCGCGCGCGCGCGCACGCATATATCGACATCGCGGCCAAGGCGCTGCCGCTGACATGTATTATAGGTGTAGTATACGGGCGCGACATTCTGGTGTATTAGTGCACATTTTAACAATTTTTATGCTGAATTTAAAAAGTCGGCCACTAGCGCCGCACACTTGTTCGGTGATTTATAGCCGGAGTCAGTTCAATGTCTCGCATATCTACGGTTCGGGGATTAGAAGGCGCGAGCACGTGCATATTTTGGTAAAAGCTGTTGCGCGGCTGTATAGGCGCGAGTAAGTTTGTTGAACTGGGATTTGTTGTGCTCAATCGAGAGAATGAAATGTGTGAATTATTCATATGTGTTTCTTTTGTTCATAACTTTGCTTCAGTTATTATTTTTTTTTATGGACACAGATAGTTGGTGCGTTTTTCATACGAATTGCAAAAATTTTTTTACGTGAAAATCTAGGATGGAGTAATATGGTATCTACAGTTGAACTCAATGTTCGTATGTAATTAATTAGCAATTAAGTGCGTATTAATGCTTGTTGCCAAATTTGTGTCGAAACAACTTTTATAGATCCACAATTATTTGTGGGTACCTAGTGTCGTAATTGTAAATCGAAAACTTTTTCGCAATAACGCTTTAATTTCACCACGTTTTTCAATGCATCATATATTAATGTAATTGAAATTACAATTGATTTTATTTTGTCGAATACTCTCTGTATTTTTTTATCGGTATTTATTTATTTTATAAAATATTCTTTATGTATGGTAAACTTATAAAAATATTCCTTCGAATCTATACTATTTTGAAAAGTAAACAAGTTAAACCCGAATATACGGAAAAAAATAGACCTTATTTAACTAACCTCTCCAAAGGTGTTACCTAAATATTGAATTTTGACACTCCTCATGCACATACAAACTTCGGGCTTTGACATCAAGTGAAAATCAAATATTGAATTTAAATACTTGAGATATTTCGAATTGGTGTTTTCAAATTAGTTTGACTTTTGAACTGTCTTAAATAAGAAAAACTTGGCGTTTGTTTTATATCATGTTATAGTTACTGACTATGATATTATTCAAGACGAATTCAAATGTGCTTTCGAAAATTGAACAAAAGAATTTTTATCCTCATAATATATGATTTTTGTAAAGTTCGCTGAATTGAAAATAATGATTCCCTAGTAGAAATGTTCACAATAAGTTAGCTATTTTTGAGTTAACTTTCTCGCTAAAACGTACATTGCTTTTAATTTCATAATTATGCAATCAGGGGTGAAAGTAGCAGATTTTTTCCGCGGGTACAGTAATCACCCGAAGGAAAAAAATCTTCTCGCGAGGGAAATAATCATCCGAGGGAAAAATCTACTTTCGTCTTGTACTTACTAGTATAATTCGTAGTGTCATTTAAATACAGTATTTTTTCAATTCTCATTTTATATGATGGCAAAGATCAGGGATTGTCGATGACGTGGAACCACATAAGACTGATAATGTGATATTTCGTTACGTATTTTATGTCACGCGACCCCGAGCAAACAGTCGTCGATGATGGTTTCTATTTTAGAAGGACAAATTCGAGCAAAAAATCTTGCACAGATGATTGCTGAAAGTGACGGGAATTCGATTTCTTTTTTTTCTTTGCGCATTTTCTCAACAGATTTATTTGCTGCCATCAATGGCGCAATTAGAGGTTAAATATAGTGATTAACGTCAAGCATCTGAATATTATTAATCAATGGATAGTTGCACGTACCGTACAGTATTAGGTAAAAATATCTAGCAATACTTTAGAGGCAATGAGTACTAAGGTCTAATGTACACAATTTTATATAGTTATCGTATAGCTAAGCAGATTTTTCGAGAAGATGTACTTCTAAGTCATTCAAGCTAATTGACATAAAGGCTTTTTAGAAGTAGTACTATCTAATAAAAAATAATACTGTACAATTATATATTGTATATCATAATTATTCAGTTATTGCGTACCTGAAGTAATCCAACAGTTTTCCAAAATTCAAAAAAGTGTGTTGAGCCACTGTACAGTTTATATATGCTATAGGATATACATAGACTGTCAAACGATTAATATCATGTACAAATTTTAAATGAAATATAATCTTTTTAATAGATTGACAACCTTTATTGGACAAATCAAAATATTATTTAGTTATTTAAAAACTTGTATTTCTTTAAAGAGATGTCAGCGCATAAAAGTTGTAATATTATAACACAGCTCGTTTCATTATAATTCGTTAAAAACGATCGTAAAATATTTTGTTATTTCTTTCCAATCAAATTTCTTAGCATTTGCTATGACAAACATATTTCATATTCAAATAAATATTCAAATGTAAAAGTATTTATTGAAACTATACTTTCTTGATAATCGGGGAAGAGTCCCGCACTTTTTTGCATAATCTTTTTATAGGAGAAAATTTAATGTGTTTAATAATGATCTCTACTAATGATTTATCGATCTCGTAATGTACGCGATAATGTTCACGAATGTATAAAGGAGTCGGAAAGCGAGCACTCCAAAACTTTTCTCATTTTCGGAGAAAAAAATTTTTCTTCTGCTTCACAGTAATATTTTTTCTGCCCTACTGATCAAATGCATAATGTATTTCGTATGTAGAAGAATTTTTACGATGTTTTGTTGTTCGTTTTTCGTCCTAGATAGATTCACACAAGCGCCGAGAAATAGCAGCAGACCGGGCGGCGCAAGACAAACGACGAAGATTTTTTGCAGCTTGTCTCAAGATCACCTTCGAATCCTTCAATTCTTTCTCGAATATGAATCTTATTAATACTCTTCGTTTTCAGGTGCCGTCTTACGAGTATCAAAACAAAAAGGATATGAATAAGAGAGATATCGTGTTTTACATGTGATAATTTTATTGCTGATATTGAAGTACTGTTTTTTTTTTATTGGCGAATGTTACAATTTGTAAAGTTTGCGTTTATCGTGTAAAAAGAAAAAGAAATGCTTTTATATGCATCCTAATTGATTAGAAATTATATATTTTTATATTTCAACTTAAAATTATCATTATTTACTTGAAATTCATTGGTTTAATTCTCATGATCGTATTTTAAAATAGTAGAATTCCTATGCGGAACTACCTTTCTTATATACATTACAATTTATTTGATTTATCTTCTCTTAAATTATGAATATTAATTTAGGAATTTTTTGAACACGCAGAAGTCACAGCCAAACTAGTTTATGCTTCACTACGAATTGCATTTGTAAAGATATTGGTATATTTTTTACATTACCTCATTAAAATCTCACGTCAACGCCGTTCTACTTCTGTTATTTTCACGTCTATAATTTTGGATGACTTTTAGTACAGTATATTTATTTTGGATGCAACCTGGTATAACACTAAAAAATATCAATTAATTGAGACTAAAAAAAAATTATTTTCTGAATATATCTTCAAAAACCAAGAAAATGAAGGTTTTTTAAAATCAAAATAAGCCTAGAAGTTTTCGCGGTTTCTGTTTTACACATACACGCGCTAGCTCGAATAATTTTCTCAAATGTAGCGGATTTTATATCATATGTCTTAAAACATATTTTTAAATATTTTTGTCTCGAAAATTGTGTTTACCATATCAAAGATTCCTTTTTGAGGAAGGAATTGTTCATTTTTGTAGATCGTTTTTTCTCAAATTCTATAGAATGGTATACGATTGAAATTTAAAATATCTCACTGGTGCCTTACAACTTCGTGTTCAATAATTATTACTCATCTACTAATCCCGCAATTTCAATGTAGCATTTCTCTTTGTATTCCCATAAGTATCATTCTCCATTTTTCTACAGTCATCCCGAGGTGAACGATTCGTAAAAGGTCGCCAGGAACTACCAAATAGATCTTCGATCGCACGTGCGCAAGGAAAACTACCACCAGCGAAGAGATCTGTAAATCATATTCATACCGGCTATGTAGCGGGTGTGTGTGATACAGGTTTTGTGCTTTTGGTGTTGTTAAACCTTGGACTTTGGTTGACATTTTTTTGTTCTTGTATTTTTAACTTTTTCCTTGATAACTCACATTTTTGGTTTTGCTTTCCATTTTTAGTGACGTCAATTGATATTTTTTGTATTGATTATTTATGTTGTTATAGAATAAAACATTATATAAGAATTATCGTGATACATACTATTATTCAACAGATATAAATGATTGTAGTTTTAAAATATTCATAGATTTCTAAGGTGTAATAATTGTCGAGCTTTCTATAATTTCAATTATGTAATTTTTTTTAGCTCTTTGACATACTTCTCACGTATCAAATATTTTTATTGTTTGTTTTTAGTAATCAATTGTAATACGCTTACATTAGAAAGACTTTTATATGCATAGGAATATGTATAATAGATTAATACATAATATTGCCTCCAGGAAACGACAGTTAATGGTACAATAATTTTGACACTTTTACAAATACTATTACATTTGACTTGAAATAACGTTTTTGTTATAAAGCTAAAAATAAAAATTTTGAATATCATTTGAATATAGAATAAATAAATATATCAATGAATATCATTTATATTTTATTAAACCGCAATGTTCGTGAAAATGTATAGCATTTTATATTTATTTCAACTTTTTTAACGTCAGTATTATTGTTAAAATACTTTTATATCTCGAATTTTTATGTAGAAATAATCAATTCAATTATTCTTTAATAATGAAGTAATAAATTAAAATTGATGCTGTTATTCTCCTGTTTTATATGCACCAGTTTTAAATTCATATAATGCCAAAAAAACCATTGTCGCATTTTTCTAAATTTATTAATTGCTAGGATACCTCATGTACATAAAATTAAACTAAAAAATATTGTTATTTTCGTAATGTGACTGCAGAACTTGGCCTTGACAACTGTACTACAAACAATTCCACTGACAATAGTCTCGTACAATTCTATTTGCAATATCGAGAAGTTCAATGATGTCGTTTGTTATAAGAGGCACTTTTATACTTTTTCTGCGAGTCTGCGTCTGCTTAAATGCTTATCATGTTATTGGACATTGGTATGATTGAGAGTACTATCTATATTACAGGGTGTGCGACTTTGCTACTTGGCATTATCTGACCGCCTCTTCTGTTTTCCGATTGACAATGCGCTATTATAGTTATGAACTCCACGGGTGAGCGGCGGAAATTGTTGTAAATTTTCAATATCGCGCTTCTGTAACAAATACCAACAGAGATATGTAGAAATTCGCTTACTCGACATTTTTACGTGGATAGAATTACTAAAATAATAAATTGAAAATAAAGTAGTATTTATTATTTGTTTGTCTGGAATTCCGTTGCAATCTTCTTGCTAAAAAAAAACTGTCTATTATTCATGTACACTAAAGTTATTTTGTTATTAAATATATTACTTATTTTTGACATTATATTATTTAGAGTAATTATCAATTAACTTACCATTAAAAAAATTAAATTTTTGATGCAGTGGGCGTAAAATTTGCAACACATGAAAACTATGTTTTTCGTCCTAAGCGGGCGAAGAACACACTTTCCGTGTGATATACATTTTCACCTCCGCAGGCGACAACCCCTTATTTTAAGTTCACAATTGAAAGCATAAGGCATACCTAACGCCCGCTTCATAAAAAAGTATTGTTTCGCCGGCCTTCGTTTAATTACGTCGATCACACTCGGGGCGTAAAATGTGATTTTATGCCCTAGATAAAAAAAGTATACTATAACTTTTATTCGACAGAAATATTTATTGAAACATTAAAATTATGTAATACTTATTTTGTAGTTGCCTTCGGGGTATAAAAACGTTCTTGAACTTTTGACTTATACAGCTTTTTATAAACTAACTTCAATATCTGTGACCTATAAGTCTATTAAAAAATAAAAAAATCTTCCCGTCAAAGCTTTAACATTGTCAAACACAAATAAAAATCCATCCGATTTCATAAACTAATTTGTATGCTTTGTGCGCGCTAACCGTGCCTATTATTACGCTGCTCGTCTCAACGAGCTCTATCGCGAAATAAATTATTTTTTACAAAATGCTACAAGCTCGCCCCTCGCGTATCTTATCGATTTCTTTTTTGCCGCGCATGCGGTCAAAAAGCTCTGACGTCACGAGAGAGGAGCTCAGCTGTTTTCTACGGGACCAAAAAGCAGGCGCGAATGCGCGCAGGAGTACGAAAAAATAATCAGTATTAGAATTCCTTTTCTTCCTCCTCCTTCTCCTCCTACTCCTACTCCTGTTTCGGTCTCTATATTTTTGTGCACTGCATTGTACCGCACGAGTTTTTGTGCCAGTAATAGATAGTCATGAAGTAAACTTGCGACCACATCGCGACTAAGTGTCTTGGCTGGCGCTGGTGCACGTATGACCGTTGAGGACCGCAATGAAATACCGGTTTTTTTTGGAAACTCCTAAATACAGTTTTCTGGTTGTTAATTAGCTTTTTTAAAGTTTCAAGAGTTTTTAAATTGAGAAACCTGTCCGAATTTCAATTCTTTTACTTGTGTTATTGACATTGCAAATGATCTGGTTTCATACTTATTTGTTAAAATAAAATATTAATTTTATGTTTTTCTTTCTTTTTTTAGTTCAGTTTTGTTTTCAAGGATTTTATGAATTTAAAAAAATAATAATAAAAAAGGATAATGATCGATATTTAAACCAAGTTTTTCAATTAAAACGTCAGAAAATTATAATTTGTAGCTTGTTTTTTGATTTTACATGAATAGTTTTGTCATAAAGACGAAAATAATGATTTTTCCGATTGATTCGGTCTCTCGCACTCCTCGCCATAATTAGCAAGCTAGTCTCTTTCTAGCCATTTCCTAACTAAAAACTGTCCATATTTAATATCTTTTAAATACTCATAAATAAGCTAATGTAAATATGTAAAAAAACTTATTCTAATAGTGAATATGATCCAAAAAATCGTTTCATCGATGGATAGAAATGGCCAATAAGAAAAAGTAGCTATTTCTTAGACAAATAATGGAATCCATTTCCATCAGGGTAACGCAATTATTTAAATAAAAATCATACCGTCTACGTGAGTTTTTCGACTAAATTTGAATCTCATTATATTTTTGTAGTCAAAAACATTGAACGAATTCTTTGCTTTTATTTTGTATACAAATGCCTACATATATATCTATATATTCCTTGTACGTCTGTTTGTATTCCCAACTCCCAACCCATTACCCTAACCATGATGAAATTTTAAACCTGCCACAATGAGAAGCGAGTGAGAAAACCGTTTGCCGTAAATCTCAATTAGCCGCGGCTCGCGCGCATAACATCGATCTTCTTCAACGCGCGCAACGAGGAGATTTCCACGTTTTACAACCGTAAAAGTGCTGATTCTTTTTTCTTCCCGCGCGTGAAGTCAAAGCCATAGGCTTACTAACGACTTTCCCTCGGCATCTTTCCACACACATGCACGCGCGCTGCATGGATTCTCTTGTCTTTTACGATGGATTTTTTCTGAAATGTCAATTTGGCGCTGCGGGGAATACAGACATAAGTACAGATGGATGGCGCCGGTATGCAGATGAGTGCGAGCGTGCACGCGAGCAATAAAATGATTATTGATAGTTTTGGAAATTTGAGAATTTCGGAAAGAGTATTAGTATAGGTAGTATATAAGAGATGATTATGTATTAAGTGTTTTTGATTTTATGGCGTATTAGTGTTTAATAAAAGAAAGTCTAGACATCTTAGCTTTTATTGCGGGTCACTTCGCAGGATTTCGGAGTAGATTAAGAAAAACTTGTATATTTGATAATCATTACCTATACAATACATGGCCATGGCAATTATAACACGAATTATGTAAATTTTATATACATTCGACGATTTCTTCCAAGCAAAAAAGAAATTTCAAGTTTTGACATTTATATTTTCCATCTCTTTATAAATTGAGACAATAAAAGAAGATGTAAATACTTATCTTCTTCTTTTAAATCAAATGTTTTTACACATCACGATTTTGCATTTTATATGTACGAAGTGAATACCAGAAAAGCTCAGAAATCCAAAAATGGCTAATTGTTTTTTCCGATTCGCGTGGGACAAAAAATTCAAAGGGATGATGAGCACTCGCGTTAAAGTTTGAACGCATCGGCCGGTAAAAAAAAGTAGCTCTACAACTTCTTATCGACGTCACTCACTCATTGTTGCGTGCAGTTCGTCGATCCCCGCTCTCTTTTGTCCTTTTCGGCGAGTTGAAGCAACAGAAAAGCGCTATCGTCACTGGCCGCGCGTGCACGACCATTAAATCGTCTGCGTTCTGGGAAAATTTCCTTTCGTCATTTCGTCTCGCCGAATAAATAGGTCCTGCCGAATGTTGCAGTTGACGCCTGCAAATGTGACAAGAGCCTGTGTACATTGACATTTCGGCTGTTTGAAGTGAGCGATTTTCTTTAAAATCATTAAATATTGACTGTGAGCTAATGCTTTATGACGATTACAAAGAAAATGCTGTTGATATAATAATTTATATTTCGATGGAATGGTAGATAATATTGTGTAAAATATTTTTCGGTGCTAATACAAGTTTTTAGAAATAAATTTCACGTGTGTACTTTTGTTTTTTATCAAGTAGAAACCGCCAGTTTCTGCGATCTGTGTATACACAGAAATTCAGACAGCACTGAAATTTTTTTTTAGGAGAATTAATAAATTTTATTTATGTATGTAATAAATTTAACGACAAGTCAATAGGTAATTCTGAAGTGAGCTTGTCGATCCACTTTTTCTATACCGAAAGAGTGTTGCTGTATTATGACAGACAATTTTCACCTTTCAATAGAAAATGTTAGGGGAACGGTGAAACTCACAAGAGGAGACAAAATTAAAAGAGGAAGAATTAATATGCAATAATAATTTGTAAATTCTATAGAGAATATAAACCAGCGTTAGTCTAAAGACCTTTAAATTCATTACATTAGTAATATAACTACGAGCATAACAAATTTTCTAATAATACATTTTATGATGTATTGAAATTCGTGTATTGAAGAATGAAGATGAAGTCATATTCCAAACACATCTTTATGAGAATAAAAAAGATCACGTTTCAGTCACGATACCAAAGAATTACCATCTGTGGTTATTTTCAGGAATTCTTTGTCGTATATGGGTAACTCTCTAGAACTTTTGACTATTGTGAGACTTTTATTTCAAGTTTTTTATTGCTGCTATTAGCATGGCCTGCGAAGTACCTAAACGAGACTGAATGTAAAATCTTCAATGTAATGTAGCAAACAAATCCTGTAATCCATATCAATGTGAGAAGCAGACCGCATCCTGGGGATGTACAAGACTGTCTAAAAAAGTGACGAGTGTTATATCGCTCAAATTTAAAAATTGACATCTCAAATTTTACATTCAACACGTGTACTATCTTCTGTAAAAAAAACGCAAGAAAACCATAAAAGTATCTAAGACAATCATATATGTACATTAAAGAATTTAATCCAGACGCTCATCATTCATCGATCGCTAGTCGTAAACAAATCTTCCCGAATCGTGACGCAAAGACGTATGGCCAAAATACCTAATATTTACATCTCGTTTCGTTCCTCGCTGTGAAAAACAAGGTGATCGTTCCAATCCATACAAAAACCATTTGGTAATTACTTGCACGTGGCCACAAAAAAAATCAATCTTGCGCGTCGATGCGCGCGCGTGCGAATTCGTCGCACGCATCTGCTTCTTCTTCCCCTTCTTCTCGTCCACTTCCTCATTTACATCAAATCGCGTGTGTTGACCGCACGGCTGAGAGTTTTTGCTTATAGATTCGAGGCTTTTCCCTGCCGTCAAATACGTAACCGACGGTTCGACTATATGAATTTAAAAAGCTGAATCTTGTGCGCGTTATGTCCTTTTGGATAGTGCGAACGAATGGGTGCCTCTAACGATCGTTAATTTTCTCATTTATTTGATAAGTGGAGATTTAAATCGCGCCGATGATTCGGTAAAACACCCGGTGAAATATGTGTAAGATTCGTAGGCCAAACAGCGTGAAGAACGTTTTGAGTTGCTATTTTAAATTTTGTGGTTGATTATATTTAGAAAGAATATCCGATGGATCTGTATTTGAGATAAAGACAACGTATACATATTTTTGGGGTTTTATCCTTTGATCCCACGTAATTCAGTACCAATACGGTGAATAATTTCAATTCATTCATAGTTCAAGTTTTCTGAATTTAAAGCGAGGGGAAGGGAAAATACGATTTTTATAACTCAAATGATCTGAAAACGATCTTTTTGAAGATGTTGTTATCATAAACTTTATGAGATTTGACGGGCTTCAAATAATGTCAGAATTATGAATTTAGCCATGTGTTAATTTTTTGTTAATTGCCATTTCTTACCAATTACTTACAATACATGTATTTATACTAAAAATCGATAGATGTATTGGAATATGATTTTAGAATACACTGATGATTGACTACGAGAATTCCAACAAGTTTTACTATAGATACTAACATACTACACATGATGTCCTGCAAAAACCCAAAACCAGTTGTATTCATCTAATTTTGGATGTGATTAAAAGAAATGTTAATTTAACGATTCACGTTTATAAAAGATATCCTATAAATTACTAAACATTTTTAACACTCTCGATAAAGTGCAAGTTTCGATTTTCCTGATCCTGGAACCTTTATTTATTACATTTTGTAAGTGATTATAGAAATATTTTCATTCACACTGCCAAAAACAAATTGAATTCCATCAAAGACATGAAGAAAGGAAAAATTTCCAAATCTCATTACACACAGTAAACGGATAAACCAACAAAAAATCTATACCTTTCAATTACAACAAACAAAGGCCTACAAGCAGTATATCCTCTTTTTTCTCATCTCGTCTTACATCACCGCTCGAGCCGAAAAAATCGAACGCTGCGCTCGTTGTCTCGTTTCCAACCGAGCGCTTCTCTCTCAACGCTCCGCAAAGTTTCTAGTTTTCCACTACAGGAGAAGCCTTCCTTTCCACGAAGACGTCAACTCGGAAATTTCCCAGTGCCGAAATCCCTCGAATTAAGGCATCGCGTATATGCACGATCGGGTAATTCGCAGTTTCGCTCCTGCTCTGCGCACCGTTACGTCTCTGCACATAGCGTCAAGGCAAAGAGAGTATAAACCTTCATTACCGCGTCTGTCATTTTACGCGGTGTACGTCAACACGAGTGCGCGTATCTAGGCGCGCGTGCGCGTGCTTTATACAGCCATATTTGTCCACGCATCACTTCCTGACGTTGCAGATAGATTTAGTGAATCTGCGTTATTGGAAATAAGTGACGAGATTGAATTTAATAGTTTGGTTCAAATGCTTATTAAAAAATTTTCATTGAATTTTAATGTGCAGAAGCTGTTCCTTACACGACTACAGTAACCTAGTTAACTAATGATGTTGGTTAATGCTATTTTATACGCTGCACTGCACTGTATAATGTTTCAAAGTCTTCCCGTGATAACTGTACTTCAAATTAGACTTATATGAAGTTAAGTATAAAATACAAGAGTTTTGTAGGCCTGCCTAGACTTTTTATTGTTACTTATTAATTTTTATTGTTAAAAAATTTAAACACAATATAAAAAATGTTTGATTTGTAGCGCGATTTTTTTTTTAATAGCGATAAATGGTGAACATTTTCAGAAGAGGCTTTTTTCCAAGCCTATTTTCAAAATAACGCTAAAAATGTTTAGAAATTCAGTTTTTTTTTAGCGTTAAGGTCTAATATTGCAGCTTTCTTCATATTTCTACATCCAAAAACCTATCGCAAAGTTTCAGCAGAATCTGTGATCCGGACCCCTGACTATCTCCTAGTGAGTTAAAGTAAGTTTAATGAACGAGTAGGATAGGAATAAATCCATCAACTAATGATTTTTTATTTTTTCAAGTCCATAACAGTATAAGCGTCTGAAATTTGAATATTAATTTATTGGTGCATCTTAAAACATACAGCCAGTTCAAGTTGTAAAAAATATGTATATTAAATTTGCACATCAATAGCTTCAATCGTAAAAAAGTCAATGCTTCAGCTTTAATAACTTATCATTAGAAAATAAAAGTTAATAAATTTTTTACGATTATCAAGTACACCGTATCCGAACAATTATAAGAAGAGATATTTTGGAAATATCTTAACTGATGAAAATTGAATGGAAAAGTTTTATTCTCCAACGTGAAATCTCAATAAAAAGATCCCACATATTCCGAGAAATTACTACATAAAAGTGTAATGGTAACCATAAAGCCATAAAAATACAGTCCTCATCATTTTCGTCCATTATTTCAAACTAAAAGATATAAATTTCTGAGAGTAACGGGAAAGTAAAGAAAATGATTACAATCCGTGCACGATTGAATAAATACTGCATTCATGCATCTTCAAGTAGCTGCAGGAGTTTATCGAGCCGGCGTCTCACCAAACTCGGTGTATGTCTACTTATACAATGTAATTCACGAAAGTGTTACACATAAAATAACAGAAACATGTATGCGTGACTAAAAATTGCTTTTGAAATTAAATTAGATTTTCAAGAAACTATTACAGTAATCAACATGCCTATACGTACAAATAAATAATTGTTTAACAATATTTTAATTTACAAATGAGACTTTGCGTAGATGAGAAGGTTAAAGGAGATTTGGAATGAGTATAAAATGCATTTATTATAATAAAAAACGTTTTTCATAAAATGTATAAAAGATATTTAATTATTATTAGCAAGGATAATTAGAGTTAGTATATGTATAAGTGATACCGTTATATGAATCTCTGGCTATTTGAAAATCTCAACCAAATCGTTTCTAATCTCTATAATCTTGTCAAAAAATAATGTAAATAAATTAAAATCAATAATTTCAAGCCGACGTAAAAGATTAAGACCAAATCTTACAAAGAACCTTATTCAACTGCACCAACTTATTATAATTCCACAATTATTCAGTATATACCGTTCGCTGACGAACCGCACGCGACAGCTGCAGTATATACGAAGCCTCATTTATAGCGCAAGAAAAACCTTTATCACCCGGCCGCCCACGCACAGCCGCGCATCCCGAAAGTCAACAACCCCTTCGCAGCCGATCTTTCGCTTGCGCGCAAGCGCAGTATACATATATATCCGTACTTTTCCACTTCCTCGACCGGTAAACCCCCGCGTCAGAGCAGCCCTTTCACGCGGAAAGGTCAACCACTGCACTTTCTTGCGCTCTTTTTATCGCGCGCGGGTTTCTGTTCTCTTCGCTCTCCATATCTTTCCTTCTTCTTCTCTCTGTGCCGTCTTTTTTTCTTCTTCTCGATCGCTCGGACTGCGACGCGAACAACAAGCTCTGGAGACGCACGAGAGCGAGCGATCGAATGACGCGAGCGAGCGAGAGCGCTTAAGGATCCGCCGCTTATAGCCGGACGCCGGCCTGTGGACGGCATCATTTTTGAGAAACGCTCCGCGACGAGCGTGTCACGCGCGACTCCGCGTTTCTTGTACATAACGCACACCTCGCCGTATATCGTCTTACATCTCGAGACTCAAAGACTCTTTACGTCATTCATATACAGCCCGCAGGGTTACACATTACGGACATTTGGTTGAATATATATATTTTTTGGCGAATCTTGCGCGCGTATAACGAGTGCGTGTATTTCTCTGTGTGCGCCCGGAGAAAGTAAAGCGCGGGAGATTTTGAAATTTCGCGCGCGCGCGAGCGCGAGAGAGTGAGATTTCGCGTTAGCGATAGAGAGACAGAAAACGCAGCACAAGACAGTGGGAAAAAGAAGTGCCGAGTGCCGGAGCGGAAAGGGACGCGATTGTGCGCTTATCGCGAGGCGCGCGAATCCGTGAAAGTGTGCGTGATATTATTATATTATAGCCCACGCGGAACCAACCAGTGCCGACGACCCATTCAACTTGCGCGCTTGAATTACAGTGCGTCGCGTGTCCTGCCAGGAGGAAGGAAGAACGACATCTAGACCCCGAGATCGCGATCTATATACTCACCAAAAGAAAGAAAGTAAGTTGACCACTTTTTTGTCTCTTTGTGCAACAATGCGAAAAGTGAGAGCTTTATGTTGTGCGCACGATCTTTCTTTCTGATGGACTGATAGCGCGTACGTGATTTGGATATGATTTGTATGAGAATCGCGAGTTTTTTTATTTTGGGGGGTTCCTTGTCGAGATTTTTGCGTAACGGCGGTTTAATGCCACACGAGATGAATCTCTTTTTTATGAAAATTGTTTTATGGTGAGAGATAACGAGATGCGCGCGCGTGCGACTTCTTTTATCTAACCGTTCGGCGCGGTTACATAATTAATAAGCTTTTTCTTCTTCAATGTGATAGAATTCTAATAGATTGCAAGTGCAGTTGTGATGAATTTTTTCCTTTTTGAATATCGGAAAACGGGAGCGCATGCGATTTTGTAATCTGTACGGAGACTTGAAGATAACTAAAAAAGAAGTACATTCTTCGCTAATAATAAATAGGACAGTCAGCATAATAATCCGTTGAATGTTATTTTGCTCTTTCTCGCTTGATTAAAATTAGTCGCGTCAATTTGGAAAATTTATTATAATAAAACTTGCATTTGCTTATTTCTTGAAACATGAAAATTATAAAAAAAATTGAATTTAATTTGGTACATTAATTTTTTTCCACCTCATTGACTTAATATATATGTTTCTTCCATTCTTTATGATCTTAATATGTTGTGTGTTTGAAAATAATTTGTTGTTGAATATAAAAAATTTGAGTTAGTACTCACTGTTCAAAATTTTGTTGCGCTTAAAAACTGTTGAATTTCAATAAGTTTGAGCAAAAGTAGTCTACTCAATCATATTTGAACATTAATTAATTAGTGTTGAAATATGTTCAAATATGATCGGATAAATTACTCTTAAACTTCTTAAAAACCAAGAATTTCAAAGCGCAAAAAAGACATTTCCAAATAATGAATTTTCTAATAAATTCAACCTCAATGACAACAACGGCAGACGTTCGTTTATAATAACACTCATTATACACAACCTCGTATTATTCATCAATATTATAGAAAAATCTATAACATTTAAAACGTTCCACTTTCCTCTTCCCGTAAAAACGCAAGCTCGAAAAAAGAAAAATGAGGAAAATCCAAATTCAATATATCCTACCATAGATCGATACCTCATCCCCGTAACCTTAAACTGTCGTCGCGCTCGCGATAATGAAATTCTCTCTCTACAGGCGCGATTTAATAATGCACACGTACATCCGAAGGTGCAATATACACCGCAGGCGCTCGCGGCTCCTCTACTTTTTTTCTCCCTCTTTTCCACTTTTTTTTTCAGCTCCAAGGTGCACACGCACACTCGCACGTGTGTATTATGCGATAACGCAATCCGGCCACGAACTGGAAAATTTCTGATCGGCGATCGTGGCCACACGCGTGTGTGTGTGTGTCTGTTCATACATACGGCTATGCCGTATCATTAGGAGTTAACATAGTGGCATTATTACGGTAAGACAATAATTGGCGGAGCGGCGCGCGCGGCCGGAAGTTTCACAAGTCACCCACGGAGAAGACACGCGGAATGATCGCGGCCCAACGTTGGACTTTCCCGGAGTTGGTATACGTCGACGGGCCGATTTACAGTCGAGCGCGCGGAAGTCCCCGGATGGGTTGATGTTTGTCCGTCTGGTGTCTTGGTCGATGCCAAATAGATGTATAGGCTTACTAGAAATTGCACATTTATAGAAATCATATATGTAACATCGGTATTGTCTTGCATAATATATTCTCTTCTTAATTAATAGCTATGGTTTGCTTTCTCGAAATAATCAAAGCGCGTGACAACGCTGTGCGGCATTTTTATGGCATATTTAAAATATTCCCAAAAATGTATAAAATGCTATGATAATTAGAACACCGTCTGACCGTTAGTTCGAATAAATCATTTATCTTAAGGTCAATATTGCTGTAATATTCAGTCAATTTATCATTTAATTTTGATCTCGTGTTGCACGTCTATCATAACTGGCTTTACTTTAAACAAATAACAAAACTTTCATATGAATGAAAACTTGAACTAGTTTTTACTTAAATCTATCGAAAACAGTTATGCAATGTGAAATCATTTCAGACGAATCTAGAACTGGATTTACTATTTAAAGTGGACTAGCAGGAAAACTAGAAAACCTCATGTTTCGTTTAAATATAAAACTCTCCGAATTCCCTCTGCTCAAATGTCAAAATAACTTTAAACGCCATATAGAATCCAGACGTAGTCATTAATATTAAAGTTTTTAAGTAAGAAAACATTAAATTTTCACAAGTCCATCTTTGTATTCACACGAAAATACATCGCGATGTGTCAATTTTATCAGCTTTTGTAGCCACCTATACATATTTAAATTCCAGTCGAGCCTCGGCATTTTATTGCGCACGTTTACACCATTTCATACTTCTCGGCTACCATAGCACCCGAGTTTTTCCACTGACCTCAGATGGACATTTCTGAGTGAATTCTAATGACGTGTTTTTCTTTTATCAAACGTGTAGCCGTCAATCTAGTTTTTCTCTTTTTTGTTTTAATAAACTACGCAAAGTTTTACCGAGAAGTGGCTTACGCCAAACGCCACGGCACTTGGACGTTCATTTATTGCGTTATGCGCCGCGATTCACTCGGCTTATTGGGTGCCGATGAGTCGATTGGTTTCCACAAATTTTTTGCGTGTTTGTGCCATCTCCGGCGTCATTACGAACAAATTCGTTCTATGAATCGAGAAGCGTTTTTGCGGATCGCCATAGTTTCGTAAACAAAAATTTAATCGTTCGCGTTTAGAGTTCAAAGTTTAGAAAATGTTCCAAGTGATGTAGGGTAATGCTATTACAATTGAAAGCAAGGTAGATATCCAATTGCTAGCTGACATGTTTGTAATGTCATAATTATATGGACTTTATTTGAGACTATAGTGTACTAGTTGTGTACATTTATTAGTGTTATTTATACATCGCAATGAAAAGTTCAGTATTAGAATAATGAATATATTAAATTTGACTTTTTACTTGTACATAACGTTGTAGTCAATAGCATATTACACGGAGTGTTGAGAAAAATTATTCTAGAACTCAACTGTAAATTACATCGACTTTTTACCCCACATATGAAGATGTTGGAAAAGTTCACGTCTAAAAATACGCCTTTCCTATAAATATGTAGAAGAACTTAACACCTACGAGTACCGATGAACATGAATCTTAAAAGAAAAACTCTAGTAAAAACAATTGTAGATGCTGCATTATAAGTGTCACGAGTAAGTGGTACTGATATGTACCTATCGATTCGCATTTTTCTTTATGCAAACGCACTCGGCATTGACACTTTCCGCCGTAACGCAAAGCATTACTTAAACTGATTGTCGAGGAAATGTATATGCAATCGAATTTTTCTCTATAATCGTTCCGATCGACATCGCAAGTTCATCGTTCACCTTCCTATTCACGTCCGGCGAGCGCGTAAGCTTTCAAGGTTCGGACGCATAAGACACGCAATTTCCACCCTTTGCAATTAAAAGTTTATCTGCTGAATTTTAAAGCTTCCTTCCAAATAACACTCGCGAAATCGTATAAGCTTGACTGAGGTACATAAAAAAAACCCGGCGAATCAAGTTCGTTTAGTTGTTTTTTTCTTTTACTTTTCGAATAAACGATATCGTATGGCTTATTTATATAACTTTAAATGTTTCACAATCTGATGTTTTAATGTATCGAGTACTCTTTTTATTATATGACATTGTGCTGTCTTTACAGTCGTTGCCTACATACTTTTTTCTTTCAATAAAAACTTTTTCTAATTGGCGACTTTTATAAATAAAACGAATTTTTTACGACGATGAGCTCGTATATGAATCACCATAATAAATCAAAATGGAATGTACATTTTACTTTTTTTGTTTGCGCAGCCTCTATATACTTAACTTCATCGGAACATAAGAGTCAGGCGTTTATGCCACTGTATTTCCACTTCATAAATCTCACTGTCCCTCCCTCTTTCTTTCTCCTCAACAAGCAGCACAAAACTACATCTCAAAATCACTTTCAAAACCCGCAGCTAGTTGCAAAAGCTGCGCGAAAATTCGCACTTTCCAGTCGGCATGTAGGTACCCCCCGCCTTCCGAAATGCAAAACCGCCGTCTCGCTCCACCAGGTGAAAAGCGCGCGCGTATATAATGCGCGCTCGGTGCGTATAACGCATTAAGGTCAGCGCGGCGAAACTTTCTTTTTTTCCCCCTCGAGCGGGCGACTTTTTTTCCAGCGCGCGACTGCTAGTATATATTATAGGAAAAAAAAAACGCGCCGCGGTCGCAGGAAATCGCGCAGGAGAGGTTGGCCGTAATTCGCCCGGGAGTGAACGGTGTTGTTGTTGTTGGCTTTTTCCTTCCTTCCTGGTTCAATGATGCCTCGCGCACGTTTGTTGTTGGTAATAACGCGGGTAAAAATGTTCAGGATGTATGGTTATACTGATGGAACGGCTCATGAAACTGATTAAGTCATATCGTTTTACGGTGGTATCTGAAACTATATATATGAATGTGATATGGATTTAATAAGGAATTGAAAGTTATTGTAAGAATTTTATAATTAAGGAATCATTTTGTTATCGTATACGACTATATTTTCATTTATTGTCGAATGAAAAATGAAATAACTATTTACTTGAGTAGAAAAATTGTACTCTTGAGACGCAGCCGTAGCTATAAATTTGCCTCTAAATGTCATGTTTGCCACGCTGTTAATAAAGTAACTTGTTATCACAACGATTTCTGCTTGTTGCGATACGGACAGACAATCGGCACTGCTTCCCTGGTTCATTAAACTTCATAATTTATGAGAACTGAACTTCAACTTAAGCGTTATCGACCACAATAAGACGCCTTAAAAATTCAAATACAAACGAAAACAATATCTCCTTTATATGTTATCAAAAATAGAATTAATTACAATTGGCATTCGACGAAATAACCGACATCGCCCGCCGCGTCAAATCAAATCGCTCTCCGCAGCATTATTTGCAAATTTATATATACTCTCGTCGAAAACTTTTTCCCCGTATACTCCCCGTCGTGATAAACTTTCTCGATCGTCGCGTCAACGCGTCAAAAAATTCGTCATTCGCTCGCGGGTGACATTAAGCCAACACTCCACTGCACTGCCCAATCGTGGAAAATCCGCGCCGCCTGCTCTATACGATCCGCGGGCACATGTATACACATAGCACGCTGTTGGCCAACATATCGCCTTCTCATTTTTCCAGCCTTGTAGCGCGCGTGCGCGTACACGCGGACACTCGTCGGCGAATTTTCGCAACAGGATGTTTGCGGAATGTATGTGCAGGCGCACGCGCGCGTATATATAGGTGTGCATGCGGGCCTCCCTCCTTTTTTGCGAGCGCGCACTAGTAGCCGCATGAGCGAAAAGTGCAGATTTTCATGCCGCGCGCGATAACGCGTATATATAAAGTATATGAGCGAGTGGTACATTGGCCTGGAATTTATCTCGCCGCGGCGCAAGATTATTATTTGTTTTAGTCGGCGGAGCGGAAATGGATTATCTCCGCCCATGGGGTAATTTAATCGAGTCGAGCGCTTGGCTCTTTTTTATATGCAGATTGGCATTTTGTTGGCTGATTGGGAGTACCGATTGTTCGCGGTGTGTATTAGGTTTCAGCTATTGTCGAGACGCGGAAAAGGCCAATATTCAAATGAAGTTTGGCTCCAGTCAATGAAACCTAATGGGTATTAAGTGTCTTGCTAAACTCGGCATGCATCTACTTATAGACATACGCATTCGGTGCAATGCTATATAGCTTTGAGCATTGCCTATTATTGTTTTATGAATTACCAAAGTAGCTTTTGAACACTTAATAAATCGAAAGAGAATAATTAAAACTCAAAATCGAATTTCATTCGCACTATTTTATTACAAACGCTATATATCGGAGAGATGTTCCCTTTCTGTCAATATACCTTTCTAATGATAAATAAATAACTAATGACGAGCCAAAAGCGAATCGTTGCCACCTCCTTGCACTATCTCGCTGGCTGACAAGATGATTTACGAAACCGCAAACGCCGCGTCTCCGCATCTAAAACAAACAGCCGCACCGGTGGCGGTGCGATTTGGTATATTAAAAGGCTGCGCGGCGTTATCGGAGGGGAAAAAAAGAGCGCGTAATGAAGGGGCGCAGCGGCGTGTTTCGCTCCAGTACTCGATTCGCTGCGTTTAATTTTCCGCGAGGCTCCCGAGGGACTTTCACCGACTGCTCCGCTAGCGCACGCGTTATACTTGGCGATTTTGCTCTGGTCGTTTCTTTGTAGCGGTGCAGCGCCGTAGTTGCGTGCCGTTAGAAGACGCGGTATATGGGATGTTTTCGGAAATGAAAAATTTTTATTTTTATTATTTTTTGCGTTTATTTCTTCGTGGCGAAGTTTAGATTAGCGACTAAACGGTGTGTAATGTTTTTAAAGAAAATGGAATCGTGTATAGTTTAGATTAATTATGGGAAAATTATGAGCGAAGTGGAAGAAATTGTCGAAGGATGTAAATGATGCAATTAACAATAAATTATTCCATCGCGAGTTCGTAAAGAGTGGAAACATAGATGCGATCGGAATTTCAGCAGGGACAATGTGACATATATAATTATACTGGTTATATTGATTGCTAAATTTCCCACAAAATCATTCTGTCACATTATTTGCCGGTCTGTTTGGGAGGTAAACGTGTTCGTACCAAAAAAACGAGTAAATCAGTATCAATGATTCAGCTATTTGCTGAAGCATCATCGTGACCGCGTTAATGATATGGATATAGTGTTAAAAGAAATGGTAGACGAAAATCAGCAACTAGTGATTGGTTCTACTTAATAAATTATTTGAGATTTACCAGTCATCTAGAAATAATGCTATTTTTTAAATAATATAGTAACATCATTTTAAATTGGAGAAATTATTTGACTTGCGTTTATTGAAATATGCGAGAGCGCTTTTCGTAGAAGTTGTGTATGCACAAACATTGTGTATAGATCATGTTTTGAGTATATAATTATAAAAGACACCGATAAGAATTATTTTTTCGCTCCAATTAACATGAATACAATATGTTAGTTAGGTTTTCCTGAAGTTTATTGAGTTATATTTATTTTATAAAGTAAAAAACTGTTTTGCATACAGTCGGATATAATTAAATTTTTATTACTTGATAAAAATTATTGCTTTTGATTCTATCGTCTGCATTGCGTCTTAAAAAACTTACGATAAATCATTAATTTTATTACAAGACTCTTTTCATATAATTAATTTTTCAACAATATAAGAGAGTAGTAAATTGTACTTTTCTTGATTATTCAAAGCGCTAAATTCATATAATTTATAATGAAAGTTTTAACAGAGTTTTTTCTTTTCAGAAAATTGCTGACAGTCAAATAATTTTCAGTAAATTAATAGTTTTAATTTTTTCAGAAAGATATGCAATTAAACTTTTTCAACCAATGACGAAGTCTATATTGGCGTTTTTGTCTCGTTTTTACATTGACACTTGCGTCGAAATCACAGATTTTTCGTTCAAAGACGTTCTCATTTGAGCCTCGAGGGCACAAAATAGGATGACGATTTGACAAATTACACACCGATGTTTTATATCAGAGTTACATTATACGTTTGACATTTTATACTTTGCACTTTTCAGCTAGATTATAAATTTAAATTTAAAGCTCAATGTCATTTTATTATGCAAATCACAAATAAAGAATGATACTTCGTCGCGAAAGGTTCTCCCAAAATATAGTTTTTTCATCACTAATGATCAGAAACGATTAATGTAATAAAGTACTTTCAACAATAGTAAAAAGTTAATGAAACTATGGAGCTAATTAATCAATTTTCAATTATATTAGCATACCTAAATTAGAATGACTTTGCAGTGTAAATCTAAACCAATTGCAAGATAAAATCGTATTTATGAATTTTGTGGGAATGTGAAAACCAAATATTATGATGATAATATATAAGAATGATTTGAATTAAACTAGAAAAAACATAAATACATACAATAGTTCACATGAATATTTATTATTTCCTTTAAAATTTCGTCATGCAAATTTTGCTAATATCGTAGCCAATTTTTCACCCAAAATGAATACAACACATAAAAAATACACTTCGATAAGATTCATTTCTCAGAATTGATTAGCAAGTGCCCGAAACCTCAAAAACTTCTCTTGCCTTCGGCATTGACGTACCAAAGACTCTCGACGTATGTGCCATAGCGGCGAAAAACACAGGCATTCGCACGGCCCAAGGAAAACGAGAAAAATAAAGTCCGAAAAACAAACGTGAGACATATCGGCCGGAGAAAGAAGGGGAATTCGGGGATCTTCCGAGCATCTCGCCATCCTCTCTCTTCTTCTTCTTCTTCTTCCTTTGCCTTTTTTACGATCGCCCGCTGCCGCGGAATGCCCATCGTTAAATGCGCAGCGCGAATCGACGGAGGCGAACGACCGCGCACGCGTGCTGCAGCTATAAGGATACGGGACAGAGACACAGAGAAAGAGGTAATTAGCGTAGCGAAAAAAGAAGGAAGGGGTGATGGTTTTTCGAGGATAATAGGGGTTTGCTTTTCGAGATCGTTGCACCCGAATACAAAGGGGGAAACGAAACGGACGTGGGATTAATGGATCGAGTGACCAGTAGAGCTGGCTTGACAAGTGTCGTGACAACGAGGAAAAGTATTTTTTTAGTCGAGTTTTCTGGTGCGCTTATCGCGCTTTTAAGGCTCTCTTTTACGATTCGCGGGGCAATTTTTTCGAAATTCATTATATACGCAGGCTGAAATTTTAAGGTCCAATTATCAACCAATGTTTACAAATACGCGAGGCTCAAATTGGCGCGTGATGATAAAAAAATTCAACCGGTTTTTAAATTTTGAGTGAAAAGATTGATTTTTTCGAATCCCTATTAGTATCAATTAGATCGTATAAAATAGAACCGGTTTTCAAAATTTTGAGTGAAAAGATTAATTTTTCTGAATTTCAATTAGTATCAATTAAATCGTAAAATTCATTCCCGTGAGAGACATGCAAAAAGAGTTCGAGCAAATTATAGATTGGTGTATTCTTTTTTTCTTCAAGTTGAACATTCAAGAGATCAGAATATAAATTGAGTTTGCATATAATTTACGATTCCAAGTAACACTTTAAAGCTACCGAAAATCGTCTTGAACCGTTGAGCTTCGCGAAAATCCTTTTAGAGCTAAGTAAATTTCGACTTATTTAATTACTCATTCACACTCCGAACATTTTGTTTCATTCTCAACATCCACACCACTATACTTTTGTTTTTCTCGAAAAAACGTTCGCTGGAAAACATGAAAAATTCCCATACATCATTTTCTATACTTCACCCATAGCACGGCGTCGAACGCGCACGTTAATATGTTGATCTAAATCACAATAATTGCATATAATTACTGAAACATAACTAAAGACCGAGTATACGAGCGCTCTAATTAGAACCCGATCTCCGCAAAAACCAGGAGAAACCGAATATCCTCTCGGTTTCGAAAATCAAAGTGAAAGGAGATGCACTGGAAAAAGGGGGGAAAGGAAAGCAGCAGCAAAGCTAGAAGAAAAACGACGAATACGCGAGCGAAAGAGAGTGAAAACATAATCTCATCTCGAAAACCGCCTCACAGATTTTCGCGCTCTAGAGTTGACTCTGTAAAGACGACGGCATTGACGTCCAATGTGACATAACTCGTTCGCCTCCTTTTTTCCACGGCCGTAATATCGGCGATGAATTGACAGATCCGCGCAAATTTTGCGCAATCTTGTCACTGTCTCTCTTTTCCGAAGCGGTGCGCGCGCACTAGATTTTTTCGTCGCAGTCGCGAGAGGGAGAGAGTGAGACGGATATAGACAGTCGATGGGATTAAAAACGCATTGCGCAAAAATGATATTGCGACTCCGAGGGGACATTCGGTTATTCACTTTTGAATAGATTTCGTAGAAACTTATAAGTGAGGAAACATTTAATTTTATTCCAGTTACTAAAGATACATACTTATTACCTTTTTGTAATCTTTCTGCATTATTCTTTGTTCAACCGAAAGAAAAATAAAACCGACTAGAATTGGTTATTCTATCGATCATTTCACCGATAACAAATACGGATGTTTAAAATAAAATGCGATCGATTTAAAATCAAATACAAATGCCGATGTTCAAATATTCAAATACTATACAGCTTTACGTACATCTCACGTGCTTTATAAGTGTCGAGTTAATTAGTCGCGCCTCTATATTATCTCTCCGCCACGACGTTGACATTACAGCTTTGTACAACAGCCCCGTCGAAGTGCAATATACTTCTGCACTCGCTTGACAAACTTTGCAAATCGGCGAGAGCTTGATAGCCCCGAAAGAGTTCATCGCTGCGGCAATGTCTCGTTCTACAAAACAAACGATCGTCCGCAAAAAGGCCAATAATAATTGTCACCGGTTGGTTGACACCACGCGCGGCTATCGCCGGAAAACCTTTTTTGCCTACATATAACAGTGCGTTGACACTGATGGTAGCCTTGAGGCTCACTCTCTCTCTCCCTCGTATATAGAGAAAAAAACTATTCGCGCTCTCTTTCTCTCCTCCCGCGACGCCTGGTCCAAAAGTGCATAGCACGCGCGTCTGGCGCGATAAGGATGCAGTAAATAGCCGCGCGCGACGACAGTTATAGAGATAACGCGCCGCGGTTTTTAATAAGAAGCCGTCGATTGTGTTTGCGCGTGAGCGATTTTATATACAGTTGTGCAATTGCGTCGAGGAGGGGAGGGGATGTCGAGCTCTGATGACGAAGGGGTTGGATATAGTCGGCGAGTAATCGATTCGTGAGTTTTATTTTTCTGAGATATATCGTGAAACGTGTAGCTGCGTGTTGATCTATTGCGTAGTTTGCATCATGAAATAGCTTTCCGTGAAGTTCATAGTAATGAACCGTAGTGTGTACAATGATATAAAGATGACTTTTCGTTCGTTATGTCGTAACAAAAGTTCGCGTAATTTTTATATGCTATTGTGCTGAGCTTTCAAAGATAAAATGTTATACCATTTGTTTATTTACCAATTCGCGGATCAACTGTCCAAGATAGACAAAATTTCGTTTAACTATAAGTATTTACGCTTGAAATAACCTTAAAATAAAAAAAAAAGAAATTGTTTTCGAAATAATTTTGTGCTATATAAAATTAGCTTTTCTTATATCTATACCATAAATGCGGTTATAATAATTTATAACTCAGAATTATTGTAATTTAAAATAAATTAAATTTAACTCTATAAGTTGGCTTTGTACAAAGAATGTTGTCAAGCTTCCTGTTGTGCTTGTCCACACTATCCAATCAACTTTGTATCACTAGTGCGATAAAGATAAAAGGTCAAGACGAAATTGAAAATTATTTTTTATTTGTCCTCCGCTAATTATCGCTGTTTTCACTTGGTGCTTACACACTACATATAAACAAACGTAAATCAAAACTACTACAACGATAACGGTTATAATTTGCTCTCAAATAAAATCACGAGCGCGAAACAGTATATTATAACTGCAAAAAGGAGCACACTTGTCCGTAACCTGCCGCGACGCGCGATTTTTCTCAAATCTTTGCATAACATCGAAAAGTCACAGTCAAGACTAACTCACTAGCGTTCTCGCTGCGAGTGCGCGCGCATTCAACCTATGCAATTAAACTCGAGTCGACGTGCCCGCGTGCTCCGCGTTTTCGTAACGAGACTTCGCGTATAAAAGTAGGCGGCGCGCTCTGAAAATTCGCGAAATAACGAAAAACTGGTTATACTCCTGCGCGCGCGTGCGTATATATATACGCGCGGGAAGTGTGTGAAAGGCAAGGTAAGTGTCTCGATAACTCATAGAAACCTGCTAATTATCGACCGTTGCCTCTCAGAAATTCCAGAATAGAGAAGGAAGGAAAAAAAGGTTCACGGCCAATAATGTGAGAATTGGGGAATTCAGCGTGGTGATTCACACAGAGACGCGGCGTGGAGGAGGTTGGGAGACGATAGTCTCCGGAAAATCCGGAGCGTTCGTGATGATACGGCGATGCGCGGAAAGGCAGCAGAAAAAAGTCAATATTTAGATAGCTGTGGAAATACATTACACTTTTTTTTTGCATAATCGAGGATTCACTGTGACGAGTACTGTGAATAGGAAAAAAAAGAGTATCTATAGGCATGAAGTCGAGGATTGAGGAGATATGCGTGTGTAATTTGTATATTTGTTCGTTTGACAAGTTGGTATTGATGGATCTAATTATTATCTTTTTTTTTGTCGAGTAATATAATGGAGATCGGCGTTTGTAGGTGTAATTGCACGGATGCGCTTGTGGTTTTTTGAGATGAAGTTTATTACGGTTGAGTTTAGGCGGCGAAAATAGAGTGACAAAAATTAAAATTCATTGAGAAATATCTGGGCGGCTGTTTGAGGAAATTTCGACACATGGTTTAAAAACCACTTTGAGTTTCTTGCTTTATAAAAAAAAATGTATATTAAACCCACGAATTGAAACTTAAAGTGACTTTACTGAAAAGACTTATTTTCGTTCATAAACCGGTCTATTTTCAATACAGATATAATCATTAAATAAATCGTCATGTTCATGCAATGCACAATATTACTCGACCAATTATAATACGAAAATGCGTTTTAAATGGATTTAATACGTACATGTTAAAGGCTTCGCGTATTATATTTGTTATTTAATAAATTCTAATATTTTAATAATTTATCATGAAACACAATGGAAACCTTTTCAATTAATAATGACTCTACATAAATAACAATCTTGAAATATTCATTAAACAGAAGAAAAACCTTCTTTAACGATCTTGGAAATTTGTTGCCAAAATGAAACATTACTTGGTATGTAGTCGTCAGCACTTTGAAAATATTTTTTATTTAGTATATATAAAACGTGCTGTATCTCGTATTTATGAAGTTAAAAATCTGCGCGAGCACAGCGTGAATTACATTTCTTCAATGACCACGCGCAGGTGAGAAGTATACAACATGGTAGTTTGACTCATCAGCTGTCGACAGTTGACACTTATTTCGTAGCACCCTTGAATACGGAATAGATCTAGCTGATACAGCCATTTACTTACTCACTACGGTTCGCTGCGAAAAATGCTTAGTTGTATAGTTTACTCGGCTAATGCGTGTTTCTTTTTAATGGCCACTATGAAAGTTTGTGAAAACGCTGCAATAAAACTGAAATATGAACATCAGCACCAAACAAAAAAAAAACGAATGATTGCTATATATTTTTTTTTTCATTCTGCGTATTGCTAAGAATTTCTTTCATCGTTGCTCATTCACCATAACTCATTTAAAAAGATTCAACAGAAAAGGAATCATAATATGTTAAAAATTCCACTAAATTGAATTTAACTACAATTTAACTACAGATTTCTTGAATTTTAATGTAATTTTGCTCCCAATATCTGCAATTTTTTAACCGTGATTTACGTTTCAATAACTGTAATAAGCAACTTGATATTTATCCAAAATTCCACGACAAAAAATTACCCTTCACATATAATCAGTCGCGCTTACCGATCTCCCGGCCGTCTCCAACCGCGTCTCTCTCTCTCTCTCTCATCCCAACTTACGCACACACACGATCAGTCCTCCAACCTTCCACATATATACTCACTCCCGATCGAAAATCGCCGCGGACCGGCCCGATTTCGCATTCTCTTTCTCTCTCTCTACCTTCACGCATGCACACTCTCCCGATTTGAGGCCGTTTCGCCCGCTTTTTCCCTCGCGCTCGCCCCACCTCTTGCTGCCCCTCTCTCTCTCTCTCCTCCTGGGACCGGCGCGCAAGTGTGTCCACGCGGCGCGAGCGCGCGTGCTGCGCGAGCGCTCCATGCAGAAGGAGAAAGAGAGTGAGTGAGTGAGCGAGGCAGACTAACGGAGGGACCGCTTCCTCGTGGACCGAGCGCGCAGCCGCCCGCAGTCTCCGTCGTCCGCTCGCCCCGTGTGCACTGGCCAGCCGCCACCGGGGGGACACTTTCATTACAAATACTGACTTTTTCACATCTATTTTATATTTATAAAGACTTTTATACTTGTTGGTTTTCATTCTGTGTTGTGTGTTACATATATGGATCATTCGCGAGGCATGAGGATATTATCTGTGCGAACGAGCTGTGCGCGGGTGTTTTGAATCTGGCGGGCGCGGGAAATTTAAAATAATCAACGAGCGAACGCGCGCGCGCGCGCACGTTTATGCATAGATTAACGCGGTATCAGTACAGAGAGTGCGAGCCGACGAGGTAAACAAAAATACACGCGCGATTATACCTGTGCTACATCACGCTAGTAACGGCTACTACTACACTTGTGGTAGTTTTGCGTGTACCAGGCGCGCTGCTCACCCGCGCGGACCATGTGGAGCGGCGGCCGGTCGATGGGCACCGAATTTCCTCGTTATTAACGAGAGAAAATACAAACAGTTGAACTCGACGGTGTCGTCGGTTGTTTCATTGCGTAAACGCAACGGGAGAGGATTGGATGTAAGCAGCGGCCGGGCCAGCTAATGAACTCGCTCTCCCCTCGCAAACGCCAAGAGACAGCAGTAACAGCAGCCAGAGAATCCAGCCGGTGTTTATTATGTAAGTCGTTATGAATAAGAGCTACCAGGAGCGCGTGGTTTTCATTGTATGGGGAGGGCCGTGTCGTCGTACTACGAGGTTTTGTTGTGACGTGCGACGGATTACCAATGGATCCTTTGGTGGAAAGTTAATTAAATCGGTTACCGGTGGTATATACTTTTGAGGATGAAGAAGAAGCGATTTTTCCTTTTTTAAAGAACGTGGTGAAATTTAATGAATTCGAAAAAAAAATTGCTAAAATTTCATACGTATATCGTGTATGAGCTTGTCGACATTTGCGATAAATAATGTTTATGCTTGCGGCATACTCGCTCGCTGATTTTTCCGGATTCGCGTGCGTTCGCCAGTAATCTAAAAGAATCTCTTATCGGGAAGTTCTCTGTTGTTTAATGACGTACGAAGAATTGGTTCTTACTCGTACCGATACGCAAAAAGTGTGTCAGTTTAAGCAAAAAATTTCGTATACGCAGGGTCTCCTTTCGGTTTTAAATGTCGCTCGCACTTCGCAACAAAAATGATATAAGAGGGCCGAGCATTGATTCTGGATGTAAATATTATGTAAATATTACATCAATTTTGAATTATAAATGTGCCAGATCGATTTCTTTTTCACGCGTGTATATGTGCATAACTTTTTCTCAACTATATTCGCACGATCCACATTCAATCTCGAATCTTAAGTTCCATATCACATAAAGACAATGTAACGGCAATTATGGCTGTTAAATTTATGCCGGGCGTAAACAATTAAAATCACTTGAAAAAATGTTACCGCAATAAATCGTTATCTCCTCTTATAGTCAAGTATAATACGCCTAAATTTCGTTTATACGTTAATTCTAAATTTTACGAACCCACTTAATTGGAAAATGTTTGTTATATGTAGATTAATTGCGAAAACGGCGTGAAGAAAACCGTGTCACCGAAAGGACACGACGACAGGTTCGGAGCATTTTCAACACCTTCCGAAAACCGGTTCCCCCCCTTTGTTTATACCGTTGCATGCAGGCGCCCTTTTTAATTCGGCCGCGCGCACAGTTATATACCGAGAAAAACAGAACAACGTGCGTCCGCCCTGGTCATTATTTCCAATAGGGCCGCAACTCGTATTTTTTTCTTGATTTTCCTACCGTCGACATGAAAAATGCATCCTGCACACACGTCATAGTCGCGCGCGTGTCTCCTACCATTTTCAATATGTACGAAACTACTACTACTCGCTCGCTGCTATTCTCCGGCCGCCGTTGCACAATGTTTACACTCCTGACACGATTCTCCGAAGGTATATACAGCCGTATGCACTTTATTACAGGTGAAATCTCGCACTTGCGCTTAACCCAGAATTTCGCGCTGCCTGCGATTTTATGGTACCTGTCGGAGTCTTCCCTACAATTAATTGATTGCGGCACTATATAACCTGCGCGCTGCTCGGTTATATACGCGAAAGAATCGGTTGACAACGCCGCGTCATTATCGAAAAACTCGCGCGAGATATATGTAATACCACGACGACGACCTTGACTCATTTGCCGCGAGTGCGTGTATATGTATGCCTCTCTCAAGTTTACCTCGCGAATTTTGCGTGCGGCTTAATTAACGCTGCTCTGCTCCATTTTGCAACGGCGTCCGTGCCGATTTTTGTGCAACTGGCGTTTTCACGGGCCGCGTATGTATATAATTACACGTGGACTTTCCATTTCGACGTGCGGGAAAAGATGGGAAATTCGCGCGTGAAATGATTTTTGGCCGAAGCGCGCAGTTACGGAGGAGGAGGTGTACTACCTATGGCTTAGAGATATATACGTAAGTGTGAGACTGCGTCGAGCGAGGCGAGTTTTAAAAGTCAAGTGAAATGAGCTGACGTGTGAAGATGGGCAGGACGCGAGTAAATATTGCCTATTATGACACGGCGAATAACATAATGTATTTTTAGACGGTCTGTCTCTCTCTCTCTCTCTTTCGCGAGTACGGGCTGTTTATTAGAAAGCAGTTGCAGTAGAGGCCGTATAGTGGCATGCTTTTCAGGCGCGACGCTGATGAACTCGTCGTATTGATGAATGCCACTGAGGCGCTTGTTTGTGTAAATAAACGACGGCAAAAAGTGATTACGTTTAGAATAATATTTTATTGAATGTCCATGTAAATAAATAAGCATGTTATGTGCCATGTGATTCTTCGAAAAATCGATCGTAAATAAATAAATGAAAATCGGTAATACTTGCATTGTTGGCCGTCACATATTGGTAAACATATCGATAATCGGCAATTCAGCACATATAAATAAAAAGATTAGGCAACCGAAAATATACTTTACACGGGTTTCTTTCACGAGCACGAGAATTCAATGTTACATGAAGCTTAATTCTCAGCGTATATATAAAACTCCGCAAATTTTTAGAATAATTCATCGACAAAATATGCTAATCCAAGAGGAAGAATTGCGCGCGTTACGCATAAATGTGTATCAACAGTTAATAACAAACCGGCGCCAGTAGCACTTTTACTTTCTAAGAAATTATATGCTCTTACTTTCATAAAGTTACTTCACTCAACATTAAAAAAAAAACGAATCTAAAGAACCATGTATATTAAAGCATACACTGCCCTCTTGAAAAATCCACGTCCGCGCGGTTACCGCCACCTCTTCCAGAACACAGCGCGTCAAGCGCAGAGCGCAATTATCTCTCTCGATCTCCACGCGCACGCTTAATTAAAACAATGCCGGAACCAGAAGAAAGAAACTTGCTCGTATGTTTCCTCACGTTTCGGAAATGTCTAGATATATTCAACCCCACCGCGCGGCTTTCGAAAAAAATGACGCGTGTAATGCAGCGGCAAAACTAGTTTCGATGAAAGAGTGTACACAGGCGCGGCGGCAGCCGTTTCACTTCATTGTTGTAACGTCCCTCGCGCTTGCCGCTATCGCCGCCTTTTTATTGCGGCTCGAGAGAGCAAAAAAGAAAGCAGCGCGCGTCTACTACTTACTTAGCTGCGCGCGCTCTTTTCTTTATTATAAGTGTCGGAAAACGGCGCTGAATTTGTCAGCTGTTCTGTCAGCGGGTGTCGCGGTCGCGGAATCACGTGTATATAATACATGAGGTGTCGAGAGATTTTATCGCGGATTGCTTTTTATTTGAGGAGCAGAAGAGCGGTGGTCGACGAGGATTTAACAGGGCGTAACGAGTGCTATACTTCATATTGCAATTTTTTCGTCACTTCAATTATCTTTTATAGCCCGGTTGATGAATCAGTTAAATTTTAATTTAACGTTCTCCTTTTTTTTAATTAGGTTGTTAATAATGGTCGTTGTAAAATGAATATATGCGATGTCCCATTACAAATTCCGATTATGTTATAAGAAATAAAGCATATAATTATATAAATTCGATTAAAGGTTCTGTTACAAGCGCACCTCCTTATCAGATAAGTAACGTTGAAAATGGAAAAGATGGCTATAAATTCTGAGGGAATAATAATGAAATAGAAACGAACGATAAAGCGTTCGTCGTATGCGATATATATGTTGGACGACTGCAAACTGGATAACGTAATTATACGAATGGCGAGCGTTAACTCAATGAATCAGTCAATGACACTTATTACACGTTACACAATTGGCCACTGGAGAATTTCTCTAACTTTAACTGAAAATCTATTAAATCATTTGGACGGATGATTGAAATAATGCACGATTATTATCAAATACAATTTTCGATAAAACGTATATTATTTCAGACAACCAGGCCTATACCAATTGCCAACGTTATACTTTCTATTAATGTTTGCTTATGAAAATCACCTGTTATTCTCTCACTGTGAACTGATTTTTCTTCAATCTTTATTCGATTTCTCATCCAACAGCCACAAGGAAGTATAAAGAAATAGAAGAAATGTCACTTCGCAGCACATGTAAATCTTATGTGCCACTCCCATTTAATTAAAAATCATTACAAAATAATAGCAGAACACCATATCATACGATACCAATCACTGCAATCAACAACGTTTGCAACATATACACATCCAAAGCAACGTAGAGAAAAAACACAAATCACAATGAAACGACGCTCGCGGTCGCACGTCGCACCTCGCGCCCATCACGAAATTCTCGCGGACTCTTGATAAACGGCGCATCAACATACGTGCCAACCACTCGAGTAAACACACAAATATCAGTCGCGCTTGGTGAAATTGTCGCCGCAAGTTACGCTTCTCGACCTTCGTGCATATACACACCTCTTATACATACACCCATGATCATCGTGCACCAGTCGAACCCGAGAGAGCGAGAAAAATGGAACGTCAAACAAATAACGGTGAATAAGTGCGCTCAGCATGAAAATCATTGCCAAGGCTCGTATCAATTAAATCGAACCGATCGAATGGTACGACGATTCCACCGAGAACGGCGTTTCCCCTCGATTGTATGCATCAGATACGAAGGAGACGCACGACCGCGATGGAGCTTTTCACCGCGCGGTTGCGCTTCGCCGTTCTTCCGTTTCGCATATACAGTCTACATTGCAAAATTGAGCGTATATATACCGATGTGAAATCCGATTTTGTTAGATGTGCGCGCGCGCGTGTGTAGCGAGCGTTACGGCGCTGTGTGCAAACCGATTTATTTCACATGCGATTAAACTAAAGTATATGCGGTATATCGGTAGCATTAAGTGTATACAGGTGATATATAGGTATACGCGTGTGCGTGGTAAACTTAAAATACGTAGGAATAAACTTATCGGTTATAGAGGAGAACATTTATTCGTGTGTTATATACATTTGTATCAACAGTTTCAGAAATCGAGAACCGCACACGTTCACCCCCCTACAATTATCGGCTAATTCACACTCGTGTCATACAATATATCTCTTTGCGTGTTTGTTTTTTATACAGTACGCGTCGGTGAATCTATATGTATATATATGTGCGACGTTCATCGCACGTGAATATATTCGCGCGTACTCACGTTCGCAAACACGCGAGATTCGAGAGAGGCGAGTACATACGCACGTGCCCCGATCGGCGTAACAGCGCGGATGATAATCTTTTTGCGCCTAAATCGCGCGAGACACTTTTCGTTCCTTTTTGCTTTGATTTTCAGATCAAATTTGATCGACATTATAAACGTTTCAGCTTTTTCTCGGGGGCTCTTTTCAGAAAAGCCTCGCAGACACGACAGTAGTTGTGACATGCGATCTCTTCTTATCGGCGTACATGTTTTTAAACTCGTGTTTCAAGCGTGAAATAAATAATCGTTAACACGATAAAGACGCACATCTTTCAAAACAATGAAAACATGTGTCTCGATAGAAATGCGCGATTAGTATGCGATTTTTTTAATGAAATTACTGGTGCAATGGAAGATAGCTTCGTTTAGGATTGCGCTCGTAAGATTTTTATATTTATAAGGGAATCTATGAAATGAGGTATAATATTGCGCTTTCGATGTGGCGAAATATGTAGGTTCGCTTTCTAAAAAAATTTTTAGCATTGTCTCGGTAAATGGTTATATAAGTAATGTTTTTTTTTTATGAGATGAAAACAAAACTTTTATGTAATTCTCATACTGTATAAATCAACATTTAAATACGCAGTATCGCGTTTATTTTGAGTATAAGTTCTATTTTTATATATAGATATATATTATATACCTGTTGACACACTTATATTTTTTGTATTTATTTCGATTTAGACGATCGATTCAGCGAAGAACGCGAGAAATAAATATTCAAGTTAAATAAATATATATTCACGCTCGTATACAGCACGTGTGAAAAAAAAATCTGACTCATTCGGTTATACGGACGTAATCTAGCACATTAGCGAGCGATTAATTTAAACGAAGCGATAGTTACGATAATTGTGAGAATCATAAGAGTATATTTGTGATCGGGTATTATCGTGTTCGCGTCTATGATTATTCTATCGGCAATTATTTTCATATTGCGCATCACCTTTTTCTTCGCTTACGCTATACACACGTCACGTTTAATGTATTCTCTTATCGAAAGTACTTTTTTTCTATCTCTTCTATATCTTATAATTTTTATTGATACGGTAGCCAAAATATTATAGTTTTGCTAAACTATTGTTATCTATTATGTTGCACTTATTATATAAATATACGGTATTTCAATAGAAACATATTTAGCAAAAATATGTATACTTTTGCAATTAAAACAAACTAAATAATTATAGATGGTTCTCTAAGCAGATGACGCTGCACTTTTTGCAAATATTAATTTCCCAATTCGATCCTCCTCGCATGTACGTCATTGTTGATTCCCAAGAACCGCATCACGAACATTGTAAAGTTACATAAAAAAAAAAAATTACGTTCGCCACGGTACATTACACTCCGCGCATAGGCATGTAAAGAATTATTTCGCTCGCGTCTCCGCACTACTTCCACATCTTTCTCGCGCGCGCGATCGTTACCACGAGAGCCATGGATATGTCACAATAACTCATTCGAGCGCCGTGTCGAATCAATTTACCTCCGGTATATAGCAGCACGAGAAGAAAACCGCAGTTGAAATTCGCACGCACACAAGCGCGCGACAGTTTAATCAAAACAAATTGTCCTAATGATAAAAATGAATCTGCAGGCGCGAAAAATCTCCCACACACACGTGTGTAGCGCGTAGGATACGCGATGAAAGAGAGAGAGAGAGAGAGAAGTTTCTTTCTATATGTATACCGGCTGCTGCGGCTGCGCGCGCGCTTTCTTGCGCAATGTATGTCTCTCTCTCTTTCTCTCGGGCCCGGCGCGCGCAGGCGCAAGGTGCAAAATTGTGTAATGGAATTGTGAGAGATGAAAATTCCACAAAGGCCCGTGCTCCAAAGTTCGATCGCTCGGTCAGATAATCTTGATTAGATGTATGTAAGTTATTCGAAAGCGCTGGTCGGTAGCGATACACAGATACTTAGCGAGGAAAACAGGAAGACGGGGGTAATATTGTGACCGCGGGTCTTTGTAAATATTTGTTTTATTGGCTGATTGCGGCTTTCGATTATCTTCGCGCGCAGATATAGACAATCGCCTTTGGTGACGCGCATTAATTGCAGACGACTTGCAAATAACTTTTTGTCATGTTTTTAGAGTGCATCTTGAAATTCGAATTGTTTCGCGACAATGTCGACAGGTATATCTAATTTGAAATTCCTTCGAAATAATTTTAAACTATACATAATATATTCGATCGTTATTTAACAACCCAAATGAGTGCAAAATTCACGTTGTACCGATTTTCAAAAATTACCGAGATTAAATTCAACGAAACTAGTATATTCTACTCGAGCGAACGATTAGAATCTATTACCAAACTTTCCATAAACCATCAACACCAGTACACTTTATCATCTATTTATCGCAGGCACAGCTTATTTTTCATTTCTTTTTTCCTTCAAATCGTCATAACTTAAATTCATTCAACATTACCAAACTATCGGGCGCGCACAACGCGCATTTTCAGCCTTTAGCGAGTCATTTAAAATGCCATTAATTATATCCCAAGATCAGTTATTCATTCTCCTATCGCGCACCGAAATCGCACCAATTAAACCACCGAGCGGCGAACCTTCGCGATTTCCTAATTTCCTTCCACACACACATACGTTACCTATACTAGTACCACACCCCGACTGCAGCATACTCCAATCTCCCTTGCCTCCTCTCAAAGGCATCTCGTCGTTCTGCAAAAGGCGAAGAACACACGCTTCGGGTGACATCCAACTCTCTCCCTGTCGTGTGGGGGCACCTTCGTCCTTCTCTCTCGCTCTCTCTCTCTCTCTCTCTCTCGTTTTCGACGGAATTAATCATTAATGTCGAAACGGCCGCGCGAGGCGCTCACTCACTCACATACACATACATGCTCGTGAGTGCAGCGGCACACGCGGTGGCAGCCGTTTCTCCAATAGGCCTTCGCGCGTGTTGGGCAACTTGCTCGCCTCTAACGCGAGAGCGAGCGAGAGAGAAAGAAAGAGACTCTTACTCTCCCTTAATTCATCGGGTTTTGCAAACGCGCACCGATTGCACACGTTACTTTTCGCGCGCGCGCGCGTGGCGTAGTGCATAGACTGCGGCACAAAGGCGCATTATAAGCGTTCGCGGAAAGCGACCGGGCGGGTCTTATAATTTTCGGCGCAGCTGGCGAAAGAGGCGGGCGAGAATTTATTATAATTGGTCCAGCAATTTTCGGAGATCGTTGTGTATGTATAATTCGGCTACTCTTTTGTTTACGGGCGATTAGAAAGTAATACGGCCAATTTTTTCAGAGGAGTAATAATGTCAATTGTTGCGGAATGCGCGGGTGACGAATTGAAATTCGCGTGTGTTTTTCCTTTGTTGTCGTCCCGAGGAGTTGCGTGCGCAGGCTATTTATTGTTCGAAGGGGGCTAGAGCGAGGACCGTTATATAACGTCGTTGGGAAAATTATTTGATTCGAAAGGAGTATGAATATATAGGAACGCGTGCGCGTGCGCGCGGACACTCGTGTATCGTGCTTTTCGCGGTGTAGAAATTTGACTGACCTTCTTATTGGAATGCCGCGTTTGTGAGGCCGTGCAGCTGAGCGCGGTATATTATATACGGCTGAATTAATAATTTGTTTGCCGGTCTGCTTTAATCAAGACGAAAATTGAGAGAAAAAAAATGTATATTTTTGGAAGCGAGATAATTCGTTGATGAAATTGATGTTTTGATGGATAGGTGGTTAGATATCGTAGATATCATGCGTCTTGACGATCTCTGGAAATACGGTTTTAATATGTTCTTTACATTGAGTGACGGAAAGAAACAAACATTTTCCTTGCGTTTTCTGTAATTATAAGAAGCCGGGACGCGCTATTTCAAACGAATATTGCAAAACATAGCCATATGATAACTTTAGCAAGTGCAAAACATAGCCATATGACAACTTTAGCAAGTGCATTCTTCGGTTACGCTTAAGTCAATCATTAGAGGATGGATTTATAATTAATCAGAAAACTACTCATGTTGACTAATAGTATACATCATTCTTCAATATTGACACGAGCAAGTTTATAAAAATTTAGGTCACGATGATTGCTATGTTGAAGCGACTGATTTACACTGAAGTTTTTCATTTCACTCTTCATATTATGAGGATTCTCTATTACGCGAATGAACTTTTCATTTAGCAAACTCAATTATCCGATGGGGAAATAATTTTGTAAAAGCTCTTTTTAATAAGAGGATACGATGAAATGTTATGTATGATGTAGTAAATTCAAATAAGCGAATGAGAAGAATATTTTCATTTATAAAGATAATCGAATACATTTAAATCATTTAAGAAACTTCAATGTCCCGTTGCATTTGAATCGAGAAAATTTTTCTGGTGGCGAGCTCTTATACACCTGTATACAGTTCACAGGTGTGTATATGAAGGTGCACGAGAGTAGAATTGCGTAAAACGCGCGATCGCTTAATCGGCCATTGTGTAAATAATGATTCGGCGGAAAATGTGAGAAAGAAAGTTTCGTGAATGGGAGATTAAAGCGTAATAGCAAAAGGCGCTGGGACGACCTTGACTTTCCCGCGCTATAAGCGCCGCGCTCACGCCCGTGTGACTGACATCTGAAGGATCGTTTTTCACGAGTGTGGCTACGGTTCCCGCGCGCCGACGTCATCGCTTTTATGAAAACGCGGAAATGCGCTTTGTTTAGGATTCCGCGTGAGTGCGGAGATTCATTTTTATAAGAACGAACGAAATTGTATTTTTAAATTTGTAAATTTTTACAATGTTCGACAGCACAGATTGGAGAACATTCGATTTCGCAAGCAATAGCGTTAAATAATTATCAGAACTAATTTGGTTGATTAATACTGCATATCGAAAATAATAAAAAAGTTATAACATATAAGTATAGTCAGTGAATGGAATAAAATTTTTAGTTTATAAAGTTCGAACATCCGATTTTAAAATATAATATTTTAATCGAATATTCATATCTTTTCTCTGCGAAACGTCAACTATTTTTGCGTTATAATAATAATGAGGGTTGAAGTGGAATTTAAGATTTATAATTTTAAAAATACATAAAACATATTAATATCAAATTAATGAAGTGTCGGGCAATTAACAGGTGATCGATAAAAATTATATATAATCAAACACTTTTTTTATCTCATTATTAGACGAATCGCTGCATCAAATTGCATCTTATTTTTTCGGAAAATGTTTCTAATGTTCACATAATCGTTTTTTCTATCCGCGACTTGATACTCGGTTATTAGATTAATAACCGCGGGGAAAACGAATTTGTCACGGCGACGACGATACCTCGTCACCCAAAAAACCGATCGAAAACGCATAACGACATTCGCGCGTATAGTTAACACATATAGATTTTTTCACGACGTACGCCTTTTGAGGATAACAAACGTAATTAATTGACGTTCTCAGCGCACGGGGAAAAACGATTTCGTCCGTTGCCCAAAGAATCGAAAACAAATTTTTTTTCTCGTCCGCGCTATCATCATCTGCGAAAATTTAAATATCACGTACTATAACGAGATGATTATTCCACACGTATGTCGAGATAACCCGCCCCGAGGCACTTCTTCTCTAATTCGCCTCGTTTTCGACCTCCGTGACTCTTTGCCGAGGTTATATACTTACTGCGTGTCAATGAACGAGCAAATTTTGCGTGGCGCGCGGGCGAGCGAAGGTCGCCGTAATAAAGATTTCGCGGTTGCACTCGTGTCTGTATCGCTGTAGTACCGAATGGACGTATTTTCAAAATAACACAATTAAAAGTGCAACGACGCCGCGTGCATGTGTAACCCGCCGGTTATCGCACTTATGCACATGCGACAAAACGCTCGGCTTTTATCGGCGGAACTATTATTGAGAAAGCAGCGATGAGACGTCATTGATCATTTTTTTTTTTCAGTACTTGACAATTTGTCAAGCTTATTTATTCAAGAATGGTTTTAATAATCTTTTTTGGTCACTGATGAAACTTTTGACTTTTTTATAATTTGAAGGAAAATAGAGAAGAAAACAAGAATATATATTTACAAGAATTTTCATACATATAGTAATCTATATATAATTTTAATTTGACCTATTCCGTGAACTGTCAAATTTTCACTAAATGTTAATACCGTGTAGACATACTCTAAGTCCAAACAAAACTGCTATACTTTTCCAAAAATTATTAATAAATAGTTTTTAAAAGCCTTAAAATTAAAAACACATGTCATTTATACATATTATATTTTGAAAATTATCATTGAAGAATTCTGTTTGAAAATTTTCATGCAAACTTCATTCACGTTCTTATGATTAATCGCGTAAGGTAATAAAAAAAGATATAAACGTGCGGAGCTCGTAAGAATGGCCAACTATCTCATGTTGAAATTCTTTTTTAATCAAGCGACTGACGTGTCCACGCTGATCCAATCTCGAATCATTCAAAGACGTTTTGTACCAGGACTATGATTTTCATTCAAAGATTAACACACATAAACACCGGAGCTTCGAAATATTTGACACCACGTGAATAGTACTATTTCTTTTTCATTCATATACTTACGTTCCATACGACCAATAAAAATATAATGACCCCTGATTTACTTAAGAATGCGCGTGTTATGTGTTTACACACGCCTGGAATTTCGGATAATCTAATAATTCATTTCCTCTGATGGCATCGGCCGCAAGATAAAACCACGAGACTATTTTTAAAAGGTATAATCTTTGAGATTCTCACATTACGAAAATCAGTTTATTTCCGATCGCGCATTATCATCTTAACGGATAGTAGAAAAACGTCCGCAATTTTTCTTCGCGGCGCTTTTGATTTACGCTTCGCACTCGTGTAACCTCGCGTATAGTAACTCGTATAATAAATCCACTCCCGATTAGCTCTCGAAAAGTCTAAAAACACACTCGTAAACGTCGTCAGCGGTATAATCTTTCAATTAACTACTCCCGTATTAATCGTTCGCAATTTTCCATAGAGTTTTTCGAACGAGCGAAATCGCAAGAAAAACGCAATCTTTTTTTCACAAGCTCGTTCGTGCTTCTTCAATCTTCTCGCCTTCCAAGAATCGATAAGTGCATTGTCATCCGCGATGAAGTTTACACATTCAGGCAAGTCGTGCATAAATTTGACTTTTGTGAAAATCCGTGCCTTACTCTCAACTTGTTTTTTTCATCTGTTATGGCACACTCTGTCATTTCTTGGTTTGATTCTTTTAAGTAACCTGCATTTTTTTTATTATTTTCGTTGTTTTCAATTGATTCGGACATGTTGCAGTAAGTCTATATGATGGATAACAAATGTATACCAGTGATAAATTGAGAAAAGGAAAGATAAATACTAATAATCATATTATGTGATTCAGTTAAATGAAAATGATGTTTAGTGAAATAAATATGTTAGAGGTAGGCAATGTTTCGCAAGGAAGAAATAATTACTACTGCCTTTAAACTAGCAAACTTGAACTAATAACTCGGTTCTCATATTACGCAGGTACTTCGCAAGAAATTTTATAATTCATAACTTTCAATTATGAATCTAACAGGAATTTACCTTAAAATTAATATTAAACAATATTAAATCTCTGTTAAACGCCATTTTATCTCAACGGACCAATATTTATCATGTTCATCTAAATAAAGTCTCGGTCAGTCTTCTTTCGCCAATGAAATTTCACAAAGGTCTAGAGCCTCATCCTTCTTCTGTTCTCTCTTACATTCGTCCAGACCATAGAGTAAAAGTTACGCTATATTTATTATTAAGGCCTTATTAAGCACTTGCGCACTTACCCGAGTGACTCTCATCACGTAATGTAATTATTCAAGTGGACCGATTACGCGATTTCTCCCCCCTCTCTCACCAAATGTGTATAAAAAGTATACCTGAGCTGGTCCTTGAAAGTTTTTGCCCGGCGCAAAAAGCCGCTTTGGAATTTTATTGTACCTTACGGTACTCAAATTTAAATAACGCACAGCGCGTAAAGATGTCTCGTGGGATTGAGCAAAGGCTGAAATTCAGGAAACCATTGAAATGCTCGATGTCAACCGTTTTTTTTCAGCCAATTACATAACACTTTTTTTGCATTGCATGCGACAAGTACAATTTAATTTCTATTGTATAATTTTTGCACAATATACTAATTAATTAGTCATTTTTAAGTCTTTGGGATTATAATAATAATCTATGTGAAAGTACCTACTCACAAAAATGTCCTTGCTTCCGCTACTTTCATTAGGATTTTTACCTTATACTATAAGAACAATAATAAATGGACAATGGTAATGGTTATATTATTAAAAACTAAAAATTGTATGGAAGCAATGTAAAACGACATTCACTCAATTTTTCACGATCAAACATTCATAATTCAACAGCAAAATTCCATTGTTTAAAATCAAACATTGCAGACAAAGGTATTAACGCGAAAAAAAATTTTCCTTTGTTACAGATCGAAAAGCAGCGCGACAGCAGTGAAAGTGCCTTCCCGAGTGCCTTCCAAGTGGCACGAGAATTGAGTGCGACGAAGCGGGGCGAAAAAAATGAGGGATTGAAAGTGATACCTATATCCACGTTCACTGATTTTAATACCGTCTTTCTCTTACTCACTTTTCCCTACAAGTACACGCAATACGCACCAACTACACTCAGGGGGATTACAAACCAAAGAGATTTCCCAGCACGCAGAACGAATGAAGATTAACAGTGTAGGGTAAAGCGACGATGTTGGGCGAAGTCACATGACACACGACGTATCCTCGTAACTCTCGCACGAAGCAACGCGACCAACTCTCGGGCATTAGCTGATCCATTTTTTACATACCAAATAGTTTTAGCAGCAAGTCGACGACGTTCAGACAATCGAGCCAAGCAAACGAACTCAAACGTACTAAAAAAAGAGAGAATCTCTCTGTTTACAATAAGAACAACAACAACTACTACAACGTACGCGAAAACAACACGGCGAAGCGGGTTCTTCGCACCAATGGACGTCATCGATCCGCGACTGGATACGTCACGGACTAGAGTCTGACAGATTATTAAGGATACGTTGAGCAGCAGTCGGACATTCGCGATTAGCGCGTAAACCTTTCGGGTGGGCGGGTGGATTGTACATTACGATACAAGACGGAAGGTTGAGAAAGTAGAAGATTTTTGTTAACAATCAATGAAGATGAAGTTCCTAGCGGGTTTTTTTGGCGACGGCTCGCCGACGAGGATCGGCAGGCAGTACATGAAGGTGGGCAGGAGCGCGTTGTTCGGTCCGCGGCCGAACCCAGATACGCCTATACCTGTGGAGAAGATACCTAAACCGTTGAACCTTCTCGTCTCGCAGCGTGGAAAGTTCAAGCACAGTGAGTACCGTTTTTTTTTATTTTATCGTTTAGTTTGTCTTGATTAGACATTAGAATGGTAAATTTGACATTTTCGTTGATTATTTCATTAATTTTTGTTGATGAATAAAGCAAAATATGACAATTGAAAATTAACATCTTTTTAGCACTTTTGTAGAAGCTTCATAAATAATATTGTGAGATTTGTATTTAATTTATGATTCGGGTGTTTCTGAACTTGTAAAATAACCATTCTACTGTCTTTTCAAATTACAGATCGTCTTACATGTCAAGAAAATGATATTACTTGCTAAATTGCGTATAGTATATCGAAAGAATATGATTGCATTAGAAAAACGCTACTACCCGATACCATTATAATTATTACAATTCTTATGACTAACCATATAACTACTTATATGAAAATAGACACCTGACACCTTGGAAAAACCACCATCAACAAACTTCTAAACCTTCGAAACGGTTGATTTATCGCCGCCATTTCCAATCATCATGCGCGCATTAATCCTCGCTACAAAAATAATCTGGAAATGCGGTCGCGCATTTGTGAATACCTTGGCCACCCGCGAAAAAAAAAATTAAATACCTATCATACCAAGCGCTCCGCCGTAAAAAAGATGAACCTTTCGCGAGAAATGCAGATGGCCTTCCGAGGCGAACGCGTCTCTCCTCGACTACACTGACGTCACCGTAACTCAAACATTTTCGCGCGTCTCTGCATGTACATATCTCTCTTTCTGCAGCTCAAAAGTGCAATACCGGAATGGGGCTTTTTCGACAAAGCCGTGCCTGGAATTCCTTATTAGCCCGTGTGCCGAGAAAGCGCAAGATTGTAAGATGCGGTAATTGTAAAATAAATACGCAGTGGCTGATCGAAGGTTTTGTGATAGGATAAGATTGTTGCGCAATTCGGCAGTGACTCCCGGATATTTGTGACGCATATTCATAAGGATTTCCCGATTTTTTTCTAGTGAGCGTATGTGTGTACATCTATATACATACGTGGAGTTGTAAGAATGAACCTATACGTGGATGATTCAAATGGTTTATGTTGTATACTGTTTCAATATATATTTTACCTAGAAGTCGTATATTCCATACGTATTTGACACGAATGTCCAATCTACGAACATGACTCGTCATAGCATAAACGTTTATCATTATAAAAAACTTAAATAGAGACCGACACGGGGCCCCGAAAGAGGAAATAGTTGATACGTCTTCAGTACTCTTCACATCCAACTGGGTATTGATCAAAGTCTTATCAGCGTCCATCTGGGAATGCCATTAGCTCAATCAATTTTAACACCCCGTGAAATCTCACATACGATTTCTCGATAAATCGGCAATGTGTGTAGATGTTTTTCCGATCTCGCAGGGGAATCTTCCCATAATAAATTTGCTGCTGATGGGACACTATTGCCGCGGTGGAAATCTGCATATCGGTAGTGATAATGACGTTGTTATGGAGAATCGTGTGAATTCCCCACATGGACTACGTGCATATTTGCGCGTGGGTCCATTTCTGTGTCATCACTGCCAGCTCTTTTCCTCCTTTCGATTGGTTCTTTTTTTAGATGGATAATTTATGTCATTCGCGGGACTGATTAATGGAAGAAGAAAGAGTATCAGTTACTAGACTAGAGCACGAAAAAATTGTTATTCAGGATTTTGCCAATGAATATTTATATAGCCAAAGTTTATTGATATGGTGGTTAATTTATGCTATCCAAAAGATGCTTGTAAATTTCTTATTAGCTCTTGGTGCAATAAATTGTAGGATATAATGTCAATTAAGGGCCTTGAATTAACATTATTTCGCAGAAAATCGAGGATTGAAAAGCGATAACAAAGATGAATTCTGTTTGTATACATCCTAACACCAGAGTTCAAAGAACGATAGACAATAACACGATCAAAAATAGTTTGAATAAAATTATCCTTTTTACTTATTTTTCCAAACCGAAATTCTATACCACTTTACCGATTCGCTATCTTCTGACATATCACGGCAAAAAAAGTGGGAGATCGAAGCAGGAAAGTTCCTCTTTCTTTCATCCTGCAGAATCAAATATGCAAATCTGGCTCTCACAAAGAAAAAAATAGGAAACCGCGCCACCACATAATTCGGGGCTTCCCCGTCCCGATCTCATATACACTTTATTATTTTTCTGCGGCCTCACGACCCTGAGCAAAACTTCCACGTGCGTCCATTGACAGAGAAAACGACGATTATTCATTTTGTTGATTATAGAACCTGACAATCTTTCTCCCGACCGAGCGTGCACATAAACATGCTTAAAGAAATATTTTTGAAACGTACACACCCAGGAAGAAGATACACGCTCACCCGAGGCTATACCGATTGGAGAAAAATGGAAGCAAATTTTAGGCTTTTTCAAGGCGCGTGATTACGTCAGAAAGCATACAATAGCAATTTAGGCTTTTTTGTTTTTCACGATGATAAATCATACTGACAAGAAGCAGAAATCGATGCGTCAATCCGAAAATGATACGTACGCTCACGCGGATGAAAAACAGTTTATTTCACGTGCACGTTCATTCTTTGACGTATGAAATTATTCATTTCGTATATAGATATAGGTAATCAAATTATCATATTTTTCGCTTCACTCTAGTCTATTTAACGAAGAATGCAATAAAATTGAACGTTTCTGTTCGTAATATTAGCTGTTTAAATTAAATTATTTCACGGCGCATAAATTCGAGCCGTAAATCTAACTGTTATCTAATTTAATTTGCCGTGGAGCAAAATTACAGGTAAAACAGTGTTGCAAAACCAGTAAACGAGAACGTGACCTCTCAATGGATGACAGCACAAAAACTACCTCGGAACAAACTTTTCAGACTAATAACTTAGTGCCCATCCGGCATTGAGTCCTCAGGAAACTAAAAAGTACTACCTTCTATCATACCGTCAATTTTGAAAGCTCGATATCTCATGCTTTTTTCATTAGTTTGCCATTCATCGTCACGTGTCGCTACGTATCGAAACACTTGCACAACGAGGTTTTTGTTTGGAACATTTAATATATGATAAAAAATATTACGCATTAGTACCTGCAATCTATTAAATCTCATTTTCCTATCAATATATATAAATATTGATAGTCACTTTTGGCAATAGCAAATAGATTGTATAATAAAATGAATGCAATGCAGCTGACACACAAAAATGAGGACGGCTTTTAAACCAAATGCTTTATACTTATATCAAAGTAATTTGCATCAACCATTAACGTACAAAGTTTAAACGAATCAGGCGATATTTAACGTTTTATTGTCGCACTTTGACACATCAAAAGACCAATCGGTACTTGAGCAGTGAAACTCGCTTAATCGTCGTCCGTACATCCCTTGGTATTTAGCACAGCCGATTTTACAACCTACCGAAGGAAATCCACTTTCTGATACCCAATTATTTCGTTACCATTACTTGACTTGGTGAATTACGAGCTAACAAGCATCGGCGTGCACGTAGGTCGTCTTCCGGCCGCGTCGGCTTCCGGCTTCGAAGTGAAAACTCATTTGAATGTAGATGTCTCTATTACGCGCGCATCGCTTGCGTGAGTCGTGAAACCACCTAAATTTTGATTTCTATCGGTGCACCGAAAACAAAGTATCTCATGGTTTTGCCGAATAGGTGTGATTATCATCTTCCAGGTGGAGAAATTGTTTTTATTTATGTAGCAGGTTTATCTCACGATTTATGAAAGTAATGAAAAATTTGCGGAGGATGTGCCGCGCGAAAGTGAAGCGTTGAGTGCATTTATTTGCATATAATGAGCGATGATCAGGTTATGGATTCATTAGAAATGGAATGTTGCAGGAAAGGGAATTTTATGGCGGTTATTTAACCGAGATCGTATTTCTTCGGGATTATTATAGATTGTTGCAAAACTTTGGAGAAATGCGATTAAATTGTGATTTACTGAATTTCCATATTATTCGATTGTTATAAATCACGTATACCGGCAGTTGTAAGCGGAATTCACTGCTCAATTAT
>JAPYZO010000017.1:61271-104015 GCA_030522905.1 Torymus flavipes | reverse complement strand
GTATATGTATCTAAAATAAAAATAAAATAAAATAAATAAGAGCTCTCCTCGCACTTTCCCCTTCAACTCCGAAAGATTTCGGAGTTGTCTCTATATGTATTGAACATAATCCACACTAAGCTAGGGTCGAGAAAGCGGGAATCTTTATGCCAAAGTGACAAAGTCGCTGCAGTGGGAGTAAGGCGAGATCATCTCCGAGTGAAGGTCCGTCTCCAGCAGAGCACGGAAAGTGAGTGTGCTCCGAAATTCTGGAGCGCAAGAGAATATACCACGGAGGATGATGGAAGAGCGAGCTTTGCCGCTCGCCGACTGGCCGACGGAAGGGCGGTGGCCAAAGTTGACAGGTGAGACTATTTCTAATTGCGTTTTGAAATCACTCGCTCCTCACCTCACAAGTCCGAGGGTGCAGCCTGTCGAATGAGCAGCGACGCCGAGCTTACGCGACGCTCGAGGTTCATTGGGAACAAGTTGTGATGTGACTAACCCCAGTATTTAAAAAAATAATAATTACTTATATTTTTTCTACTCGATTGTTGCATACGTCAGTATAGTACGCATCTAGGGAGGAAAACACACTTGGACAGTCCACAGCTCGTGTAAATTGTCACTCGAATCGAAGGCAAGTGTTCCTAACAATTTTCCTCCAGTGGTGTAAGCGTTATTTTCGGCCAAATAAGATATGGTGAAATAATTATTATATTACTTTTTAAGGCTCTTCATTTTAACCAAGCCTGTTTCATAAAAATTATTAGAAGTAAAATGACCGACTATTTAAGGACAGTAGAGTATATATGCGTGGGTCTACGATAAATGACTTCCTATTAAATTTATAAAAATTTTTTTAATCAAAATAAAGGCTGTTACTGGTGACGGTCTTTGACAGGAGCCCGATCAATAAAGAACGCACTGTATATAAATTCTTCAATTTTTTTTTTAGTACGTACAAAGTATACGTTGTTGTACTTATGTTATCAGCTTTATGTACCGTCTATATAAGAGATGAATGACTAACTATGCAGTTCATTACTATCTCGTCACTGCGATGCAGCGGCCGCTAGTTTTACTTAGTCGGAATATTAAGAAATTTATATAAATTGTAACTAGTGTATAATATATTATTAGAAAGGTTAAGTCAAGTGTATCTGGGCTCTTTTAAAACACGTAAGTTAAGTCATATTCAAATATAATTTATGAAAATTAACTTTAGCTTGAGCGCGGGTATAAAGATAAAATACCGCTAGCAATTTCTGGGCACTTAACTTTCTTAAAATTAAGATATTGTTACAATATATTGTCAAAAAACTTATTTTCGTGCAAATTTTCAGAAAGGTACGTTGATTTTTAACTCTTGTTATCATTCGACGAAGAAAACTTTTGCTTTATGTCGTCTTTTTTTCTCATAAACAATAACATAGATAATCCCTTATTTCAATATGTCAAAGTACTTCATTGATTTAATAATTATTAATGAAATAAGACTCAAGTGGTACAATAATCCATATTTTTTTTTATTAATTTCAATATTTCGACATCCTTTAGAGGTCTTTTTCAAGACATTATATGTAAAAGAAATACGTTAATTAATAACTAACTAGTCATGCTGTGTCTTTCAGTTGACTGTGCGAACTGTTACTTGAAAGACACAGCATGACTTATCAGTTATTGACGTATTTTATTATTAACGGTTGGTCACTAGGCGCGACCGTTTCTGTATGGAAACCAACGTTTAGTTAACTCAAGTATCGGTATGTTGCTCTCACAGCTACACTGATTTTGCGTACAGGACGAATACCTGATTTTGGTTGCAGAGGTAATACACATAGCGGGGAAAATAGTACGAATTCCTCTCAGTAAAATACTACCGTATCCCAAATTTGGTATTACCGTGCGCACAATACTTTTATTTTTAGTGTTTGAAAGGACCTTTAAAGGAGGTCGAAAATTTATTGTTGTACTATTCGAGTCTTTTTTCATTACACGACTTCAACAATCTCGAGAATCTTTCAAATGTTTAATATAGTTTTAAAAAAAATAAAATGTATAGCTAATTAAAGTATAGCTAATTAAACTGTTCTTTTACAGCTATTTCGTAAAATTAAAATTTGAAATTTAAATCTAGTTTTAACCCTAAAATGAAAGAATATCGACCAATTTAAAAATAATTTCGTAGATCTGAGTTTCTTTTTCAAGAGAAAAACAAAGCCATGCCAGATAAAAATTAGTCAAAGCAGTCATTGAACATTTTTTACACAAAAGAATTTTTTTTTTTGTTCCAAAAATTTTTTTACAAACCAGAATATGTAATAAAATCTGAAAAATATTTAAAAATATAATGTATATACCTCTACTTTAATTTAATTTGAGACGAAATCTGGATAGTTTTTCTGAACCTTTAGGCCCGAGTGCAATCATCACTCAAATTCAATTCTTAAACTTCGGTTATAATAATATAATAACATTGCCATCGTATTAGAAGCTTGAGTTTGAGTAATGATCTTGAGAAACGACTAAAATATCAAGTCTAAATTTATTAAAAGACCCAGACTAGTATCCGTAAAGTATTTTCAATAAATTTAGTATATTTTATCATAAAATACGAGTAGTCAAGAGAAATATTTAAAAAGACAAAAAATTAAGAAGGCTATAAAAACATTTTTATTTTTCTTAAAAAATGAAAAATATTTTTAAAATAACAAGGATAGTCACATTTTTCTTTGGCCTTCTTTAATTCCCATTTGAAATAATTGTTATAAGTTTTAATATTCCTTTAGAATTTTTATTTTAAATAAAATTTGTGATCTATATTAGAAATTGAATATAATTAAAAATTGTAACAGAATTGATAAATTTTAAAATTATTTTGCGAAAATTATTTTTAAATGATGAATTTATTGACTGCGAGTTTATGTTTTCAGTCTTAAAAAATACTATATCTATTGATAAAAATTATTTTTACAGGAAACTCCAAAAATGTCAGCTATTATTCCACTTTTACTAGTAGCAGCACTTCTTTATTCTAATAAGGGAAACAATACTGAGCCAATACTGAAAGAACGAAACGAAAGCACTGATTATGAACTACTTTGTGCTGATCAAAGTCTGAAGCTGGATTTTTCAAATTTTATAATAAACAAAATTAATACAAATTTTCTATCTAGCACACTAATAACGTGTTTAGATTTTCAAGGAAATGAAATAAGTCAAGTAAATACTGGGGCTTTTAATAATTTACCAAACTTAAAGTATTTAGAGATATCTTTCAATGACTTTTTTATTAACGATATTTTTTATAATGATTTTCCAAATTTAGAAGTACTTGTTGCAAAAGGTAACACTAATAATCAATACAGAAGCCTAAATATAAACGGCTTTTATCCGAAACTTCGAAAACTATTTTTAAATGATAATCTCATTCTAGACATGAACGCAATTGATTCCTTTCCTTCGTTAACACATTTGTATTTGTCACAAACTCGCATCCAACAAGACAGCTTTAACTGGCTCCCTCAAACATTAGAATACTTAGATATTGCAGGACACAGTTTACAGTCATTAACATTAACGAATCTAACGAATTTAAAACAACTATTCGTAGACCACCCTAATGACAGCCAATTAAAAACTATTGTTTTTGAAAATTTAGTCAACTTAAAATCTTTATCTCTTGCTTCCAATAGTATAAAAGAAATATCTTTTTCAACTTTTACAAATGTAACTTCTCTTCTGTACTTGGATTTATCAAACAATAATATTCAATCTATAGAAGCAGGTGGGTTGGATAATATGCAAGAATTACGCTTCTTAAATCTTTCGAGAAATGAATTACAAATTTTACAGGGTGGTACGTTTGATAATTTGGTCAATTTGAAAACTCTAATATTGGAGAAAAATGCTCTGGTCGCATTTCCAATGATAAATAATGAAACAAAAATAGAATCTCTCATGTTAAATTGCAATAAAATCCAAAGTATTATCGGTGGGACATTTGCAAAAATGCCGTTTTTGGAAACATTATTTTTACATGGCAATGAAATATCGTATATTGATCAATTTGCTTTCAATGGTCTTATAAAATTAAAAATATTGACATTATCCAATAACAATTTATCAATTCTACCGACCAATTGGATGCTACCAATGGCAAGCTTAGAGGATCTAGATCTTTCTGGAAATCATTTCATAGAGTTTGGAAATTTAGCTCTCAGCGATACATCAACATTGAAAAATTTATATTTATCGAAACAAATACTATCCATAAAAGCCCATTCTCTGTTTAGTGTTCCTGATAATGTAACAATTAGTTTCGACGAAAATATTATTTTTGTTGAAAAATGTACGATAAGTAGTGAAAACGATCCGTATTCCAGACATCGTTATGGCTGAAACACCTAAAATTAATACAATGTATAATATATGTATCGAAGAAAATACTTCGAAAAAATCTTTTATATTATACATGTTTTATTTTTCTTATTTACCAACAATTTAAACTTTGTATTTTTATCAAAATAAGCACTCATGAATATGTAATAATTTTTAATGAAATAAAAATATTTATTTTTACATTAAGAAATTGCAAGTATGATTTTGCGAATCTTCATATATTTGATTTCAAATCAAATTATCAAATCCGATTGTTAGTTATAATATATTTATCAAAACATGTAATCATTATAAGCACTCGATTTTTTCAGATGCAATTTATATGAATATCTTGTTAGCTTTTTAATTCTTTTTTCATCAATATTTTAAATATTCAAACTACGACAGGTCGTGAGTTGAAAAATTTGCTTGATCGGCACTGCATAGCTAACGCAGCTTTTTAGCTCAAGTGTCGGGTTGTCAAATCCATAATAATTTTGTATCGAACTTAACTCTATGTTTAAAAGACTAGCTAGTCTACGTTTTTACTACAAAAGTCACCACTTACTTATTACATGAGAGAGTAAGTAATATACATATTATCAATCAAATATACTAGCTCTATTATAACCATGAATTTACATTTATTACATAAACATAATTGAATTATTAATTTCGATCCAATCAAAATTGAATTTTGTTGTTACTATAGTTATTAATATATGAAATAAGAAATTAAAATCTTTTAGTAAAATTAATGTTTTAAAAAATTCTTTATAATTTTATTTTTATTTAAAGCAGAGTTTTTGACAAAAATTATTATTTAAATAAAAACTAGTATCATCTTCTTTAAGCGAAATCAATTTACACGACGATATATTTTAAAAAGCTCATTTAAAATTATTTAAATTTTCAGAATACAAAAAAAAAATGGCTATGAGGATAGTTTTTGTTTCTATCATTATACTTGCTGTGACTACCTTATCAGTGTATACAAAAGATTCTTTTACCAATATGGCGTCTTCACAACATACAACCAATGCATCATTTGCAGAGAATAGCAGTAGCAGTTGCAATGGTTTAAAAGGCAATTTATCATTGAATTTCGAAAACGTCGGACTACAGTACATTGTTTAGGATTTTGTAGATAGCCCTGACGTAAATTGTCTAAACCTCCAAAATAATGAAATCGTATACATGTCACCAACGGCATTACGACTAATGCCAAATTTACTGTATGTAAATTTAGCTCGGAATAAAATTTCTTTTTCGAACTTCAGTTTATTGAGCGGCCATCAGTATTTACGGACATTAATCCTTGATGATAATCATTGTTTATTTACGGAGAGAAGCGATGTCGAGTTTAAAATCACTTTTCCTCGCCTGTCGTATCTTTATCTCCGCGGTAATTGCCTCCAGGGAATGTCGTCTCTCGCATTCTTCCCGAAATTAACGCATTTATACTTATCTTCGAACAATTTGGGTAACGGAAATCTATCGTTCTTGGACGACGTGCCTGATACACTGGTTAACTTGGACCTAGCCGACAACGGTATTCGGAACCTCAACGCAAGAGGATTAACCTCAGTTCGAGAGTTATTTCTAGAGGGCAACCGAATCGAGCGAATCTGCGGTAAATCGTACTGTCGCGATGCAGCTCTCGTGCTCGAGGGTACGGTTGCATTAGAGCGGCTGTCGTTGGCGCGAAACGTATTGACGAGCGTCGAGCCCGATGCCTTCGACGACGCCGAGGATCTGCTCGACTTGGATCTCTCCTTCAATCGGATCGACAGCATCAGAAAAAGCAGCTTCGAAAAGCTGGAGATTCTGCAGAAGCTATCGCTGAATAATAATCTTCTGAGCGAGATGCCGGACCTCTGTGGTCCAGAAACGCTGCAATACTTGTCTCTGGCGAACAACCGACTAGAAGTCGTAAAGTGATGACTCATTCTGTCTTATAGAGAAAATGCGATTTCTCGATTTGAGCAATAATCGAATAAGGACCATAGAAACTGATGCCTTCGCAAAACTAGCCTACTTGGAACTGCTTAACCTTTCGGACAATCTGTTAACGATTCTTCCGAGTACATGGCTATATCCGCTGGTTAATTTACGGATTTTGTATGTAGATAATAATCGACTGAAGCAGTTGAATGATATTGCACTTGGTAGTGTGAGAAAGGATGCACGATTGGCACATGTATACTTGAGAAATAATTCAATAACAACATTTTATTCGAGTTCTTTGTTTAGCACAGTTAAAATTGTTCCAAATATTACTTTAGAATTTTCTAGCACCGTGCCATCAGAGATTGTTTCGAATAATTGCATCTGTGAATGTGATGAAAATAATGAAATACCAACAGGATTTTAAAAATAATATTTTGCTGCATTCATATTTTCTATTGACACATTTTTGTAAAGTTTTTTATATTATCCATTTCTTACATGTTTATCATATCTTTCATATTTATCATCTGTAATTTTTGTATTCTTAATTCAAATGCGTTTCATGTAATTTTTATAATTGTATGAGTAATGCTGTTATGTCTATGCTCATTATATAAAAATGAATTATTTATTTTTTAATAAATTTTTAAAAGTATCGAGAAAATCTATGTACTCTTATTTATATCATAATATTCCCTTAGAAACTATATTCATTTTTAGAATAAAATAATTTGACAAATGTCTTATAAAGTATATATATATGTATATATATAATAAATATATATATATATATATAATAAAGATAAAGTTATAAGAACTTATCAGGCAATCGATTTTTATATCTGAACATTTGAAAATATATTTGATGTTTCTTATCTTTGCATTTTTCTAACATCATATCTGGAAAGACTATATATATATAGTCTTTCCAGATACGATGTTAGAAAAATGCAAAGATAAGAAACATCAAATATATTTTCAAATGTTCAGATACAAAAATCGATTGCCTGATAAGTTCTTATAACTTTATCTTTATTTTTTAGATTCTAAAATTCTGTTATTTCACTTTGCTCAAGCACAATGCATATCTTTATATTGAAGTTATCAGTATAAAGTGTAATGTAAGCAGTTTAAAGTTGGCGCGTAGTTCCATTGAAATTGCAAGTCAAGAAGATTTCATATTTTCTAAAATAAATATATTTTTTTTATCGTATAAGAATTAAGCATATGCATACACTTCTATATATTTAACAGTAACCCTTTTGAACAGCATTTGTGCTTAAGCAAAACAATTATTTTAATTACTCACGTTACTCAAGCAAATGACATAAATAACTAATGCAATTTTTTATTATTTATGTTCTCTATACTTTTAAAGTTTAAGAAGTAAAAACTTTAATATTTTTATCGACATATTAATGTGATTACTTTCATTGATTTTGTATTAACGATTGGAGCAAATTTCTATAAAAGTTTCTCGATTTCTTGGATTTAGTATAATAGCTAACGCAGCATTCTACTATAAATGCTGGCTTTTCAAATAACTGTACAATACTCAATTCGTTTACCTGAGACCTCAGTCTTCATTTTTCATTGCGACAGACACTACGTTTTTATATTAAGGTACGGTATAAAGTGAAATTAAAAAGTCATTACTATTATTTAAACAAGGAATATAAAAAAACTTTTATAAACTCAAAGATTATTAAAATACAGTTTTTTCTTGTTTTTATACACCTTTAATTTTTTTTTATATCAGCAGGTAAAATTTTTAATGAATAGTATAATATAAAAAAAAATTACCTTATAAACACTATTTTCTTTGAATTACTATATTAAACTTATTTATTTAAAGGTTTCACTATGATTTTGTTTTAAATTCAGAGTAATATATTTGGAAAATAATATGGAAATAAGAAAAAATAAATATAAAAAAAATTAGTTATAAACAAATTTAACTTAATTAACTACAGTAGAAAATGAATCCTATGGTTAAGGCATCGATTCTATATTTGCGTAGTATTTTCAAATGATCTATACATATAATGGTGCGTAATCTATATAATGTTCAGAATCTTTATTTTTTTTTTCTAATTTATTTATTTAATCAGAAAATATATAGGGATGTGCAATATGAGTTTCAATTATTTAAATATTGTCTATTAGAATGTGAAATGTATTACAGAATATTCATTTACTGAAAATTAAATAAAACACATGCGGAGTAATATAATCGTTTGCTCGCTAATTTTGCGGAAATAAATTTATACCATTATACTAGTTAAATAAATAGATATAATATTATTTTTATTATTGTAATAAAGTATATAGTTGTTTTTATTTTTTTATTTTTTCATCGTGCCGGTTTGTCGAATTCTTTCTAACCATATTCCAATCAATTATTGCTTTTTAAAGTATTAACTATAAAATATAACGATTTTCAGACGGCTACAAGGATGGCTGACAAAATGCTCATGGTAATGATCATTTTATGGCTTACTAGAAACCACATAGCAGCCAATGACAGTCTACTGACGATAACAGCGCCAAGCAGCACGGAGAGCCAGCTACTCGTCGAGAACGGCAAGTGCGAGGAGATGCAGGCAAACCTCTCGCTGAATTTTCGCCACCTAGGATTGCAACGCGTCGACGCAGACTTCGCCAGCAGCCCGAACGTGAACTGCCTCGACCTCGAGGGCAACGACATCGACTACGTCTCGCCTAACGCCTTTCGTCTCGTGCCGAATTTGTTCTACTTGAATCTCGCGCGAAATAATCTGCCCCTCGCGAACTTTACACACTTGAACGGCCACTCGCACTTGCGCACCTTGATTCTCGACGAGAACAGCGCCGCGTCCGCGACTTTCCAGTTCAAAAATGCGTTCCCGCACTTGCAGCACTTGTACCTGCGTGGTAACGGCCTCAAGGGAATATCGTCTCTCGCGTTTGCCCCTCATCTAATGCATCTGTACTTATCGTCGAATAACCTCGGTGACGGAGAACTATCATTTCTCGAGGAGGCGCCCAGGACGCTCGTCAGTCTAGACCTAGCAGACAACGGTATCCGCGGCTTCAACGTGAGCGGATTGGCTTCGGTGCGGAAACTGCGACTCGACGGTAACCGAATCGAGCGGCTCTGCGGCAAGTCGTACAGCCTCAGCGAGTCGGCCCTCGTGCTCGAGGGCGCGGTCGGTCTGCAGCGGCTGTCGCTGGCCAATAACCAATTGACGAGCATCGAGCCCGACGCCTTTGACGATACCCGGAGCCTCATGTATCTTGATCTCTCGCACAACAAGATCGATAGCATTCGCAAAAATACCTTCGAAAATGTTGAGAATCTGCGTAGCCTCTTGTTAGATGGCAATTTGTTGAGCGAGATGCCAGACATCTATGGTCCGGAATACCTGGAACACCTTTCGCTAGCTAACAATCAATTAAAAACTGTAACAAATGATTCCTTTACATCGATTGAAAAGTTGAAATTCTTAAATTTGAGTAGCAATCACGTTAGAGCTGTAGAAGCCGGCGCGTTTGCAAAACTAGTATACTTGGAGGTTTTAGATCTGTCGAACAATAGATTCGTTAATTTTCCTCATATGTGGTTAGCACCCATGACGAATTTAAAAGTTTTGTCGGTTAATGGAAATTTGCTTAGAAATTTAGACGATCTTAAACTCGGAAGCGTCAGAAGTTACGCGAAATTGCAACGCGTAAATTTGCAAAACAATCTAATTACTAAGTTCTATTCAAGCTCCTTGTTCAACACGTTTCGATATGCACCCATGATTAATGTCACTCTTGAAATTTTTGATACCGGTAATCAATCTAATATAACGCAAGCTTTGTCAAACAGTGAAATGTGTAATTGCGATTGCGAGTCAGACAATGAAGTATTCATTTAGTGTAACTTTATTTTATTTAGCTTTCTTATATTGCGATACACTATCACTGTAAGATTATTCATTATTAAATCATAACATGTAATATAGGCCATTGCTATTTCGTACTATTGTAAAAAAAACAATTTCTCGTAAACATTCTTGTGTGACATTGACATATTTTATATATTTTGCATTATTATTTTGCATCGATTTCATTGAATATTGTATTACGTATGACATATATACAACATATAATAGACATACATGCACATGCACCCACAAACATACATCTATTCTGTATTATTTAAATAAAAACTTTATATGAATTATAAATTGGAATTACTGAACCTTTATTGTTAATAATGTTCATGACCTTTGATGGCTAAAATTAAATGAGTTTAAATTATAAGGTCATCAAATTTCTATAAGAAAAATAATAATTACGAAATTTCTTTTAATTAAATTACTATTTACAACTTTATATCATATTTACAAGCAAATATTCCAGACACTTACTAAAACTTATTTATAGATAGTGTAAATATAATTTTACTGCTTTTAATTATAATAAATTTAAAAATAGAGATATATAGCTCGTATTGTATTTTCAAATATAGAATGTATCAAACTTTGCCTACCAATAAGATTTTTTAATACAAAATAATTAATTTAGAAGTGTTTAAAAAACGGGTAAATGTTTAGAAAAATTATATAATAAATTTATTTCAGCAAAGAAATTTATATTATTATATATTGCTAAAGTTACGTCGCCGATATGTAAACATCAAGTAAATTATAATTATCTAAGTTACGCAAAAATAAAGAGATCTGTAAATGATACTCTGACACGTCCTTCATTATGAGATATAGACAGCCTTGTTATTTTTTGATCTTATTTAACTATGATTTTTAAAATTTCTATCAGATGTTCATGAGTCAAGGAAAAAATAATGTTTCAATGAGACTACATAAAAGCGTCAAAGTTTCTTTAGAGCTGTGCATTTAACATATAACCGTTTCAGAAGATAACCATGAAACAACTACGTAAGTTATTTAGTTACTTGAATGTAACGTTTATTTAGCCGCACAATGTCTGTTATTTTTTGCATTAAAAGCTAGAGACGTGTATTTTAGTACGTGTAAATCATTCTTATTTAGTATTTTTCTTTTAAATATTATTTTAAAAATAATAATTACAAAATATGCATGTGAATGATGATATCTTCAACGTATATTTTTATTAGTTATACAAGCATAGAATTAAATTAAATTTAAATAAAACTGAATTAAATTAGACATTTAAATTAAATTTTTCTTTTATTAAAATGTAGGTTGGAACACCATGATGATTCCGTTACTCCTGTTATCCGTCTCACTTCTTCTCACGGCTACAACGTCCAGTGCGCACATAAACTACTTCGATCCAGGCGCGATACACTTCCCGCTCCGAGATGTCCGCCAGTCGATAAATTTAGACACCTTCAGTGCCAGCGAGCACAATGTCACGGTCGGCAAGTGCGAGCAAGTGTCTGACCAGCGCGTCGTCTTGAACCTACCGAATCTGGACATGGATTCGCCGCCTAATCCTTATCCCGGCTTCATCGATAGCAAATTGGCCACATGTCTCAACCTCGCTTCCAACGACATTTTCCAGGTGGTGCCAGGCTCCTTCGACTCGCTGCCTCGTCTCAGCTACCTCGATTTGTCCAAGAATCGCATTCAGTTTTGCGATTTTTTCAATTTTGGCAGTCCCCATCCGACCCTGGTGACGCTCATAATCGAGGAAAACAGACCGCCCATAGATAACATCGACAAGGCTATCGGCAAGGCTGACTGTTTTCCATCACTGCGATATCTGTATCTACGTAGAAACTCCATTCACAGTCTCAACTTTTCTCTGAGGAGGTCGTTCCCGGTCCTCACGCACCTCTTCCTCTCAGATAACAGCTTAGACACTCAAACCTTCATCCACGATTTACCCACGACGCTAACGCATCTATACCTCGAGAACAATCTTATCAGCGGGCTGGACTGCAAGATCATCAAGGACTTGCAGGCTCTTCACCTCGACGGTAACATTATCAGATCGATTTGTTATCGCAGGTGTCAAGACACGTCCCTGAAATTAGAGGGTGTTCACAAGCTGACGAGCTTGACGGTATCTCGCAACAGGATCACCGATATCGAATCCTGCGCCTTTCAGGACGCCCAGGGCCTCGTAACCTTGAACCTGGCGCAGAACAACATCGAGGAGATAAAGCGCGAGACGCTCGAGCGTCTGACCTTGCTGAAAGAGCTCAACCTCGACGACAATCATCTGAGAAACGTGCCGAACTTGTGCAACAACAATCAGCTGACAAGTCTGTCCCTGAGGCGCAACAAGCTCCAGACGATAAGACGCGACAGCTTCAAGAATCTAAGATCGCTCAAGTGCCTGCTTTTAGGCGGCAACCAGATAAAGGGCATCGAGGCTGGCGCCCTGGAGGACCTTGAGAGTCTTGCAGAGCTGGACCTATCCAACAACGGACTAGATTTTATTCCGAGCGACTGGCTCAAGTGGCAGTGGAATCTGCGCACCCTTGATGTGCGCGGAAATCGGTTCAAGTGCCTCGAGCAAATGTCGCTGGGCGCTGCTCCCTTTCTCAGCACCATTCATATGCAGAATAATCCGGTGACGTCCATCAGCGGAACGACCGTGTCGAAACTCGCGCCGAATGTTGTGATACACTTGCAGCACGACTGCGGTGATAGGGCGCATGGCCGATCGGACTGTTACGCAAGATGTGACGAGACGGAGGCCAGGGCGAGAAATGAAACTTACAGCCGATGGGTCAACAACTTATAAGACTTTTCTGTAAATTTATACCGCTTTGTATTTTCTCACGTAGATGTGTGTGTGTGTGACCTGATTTGTCGATGTAATGTTGCTTATTATGTTGAATTCTATGTCAATTTGATTTTAATTGTTGTTTTTGTAAATGAAGATTATGTATGAAGAATAAAATTTACAAAGTTTATTGATTACTATCAATCACTTTTATACAAAAATAATTAACTTCATAACTTATTTGATTATTTTTTAATGTACATTGTTTTACAAAATATTTATTATATAAATATTTTGAACTATTTATTATATAAAAATATTATATAACTTAAAAGTAAATACTTATATGGTTGATTCTCCGAATTCAAGAAAATCATCATCCTCAGCTACCCATTACATTTAAATTTGCAGTTTTTGGATAAAACAAAAATTTTACCTGATTCAAATCCAAACCCGTTTTTCTATAAAACCATTTCGAAACATTAAAAAATTGTCTCTTTATTGCAAGTAAAAATGATAAAAGTGCTGAAAACGTAACTTCATGAACTTTTCCATATTAAAAACTAAAATCTGTACAGCTGAATATCTCGCGTAGAGTCAGTTGACTACATCGACTAACAATTTTTTGATTCTGTTCTTGTTTTCAAGTTATTGTAAAAAACTTTTCATCGCGTTCAAAACATTTACAGAAGGAAATAGAAAATATTCCGCTTAAGTTGGCCAAATTACCCCAAGTTATCTTATTTATTTATTTATTGATACCTCCACCCCTTCTTGAGGGGTTCCTACGATATAATTGGCATTGTACATTAAATTAGAGATATGATATGTGGTTTGCGTGTTAAGTATTGAATTTTATTTTACGTTTATTTTGTCCACCTTATTACATCTTACAAAGTGTATTCGCAAACGTTCAAAAAGGCTAAAAACATACAAAACGAAAAGAACATAAAGAATAATTATTATCCATATCTTTGAGAATATTTATGTTCACTTTTAGAACACTTTTTGATAGATGTATAATTAGTCTTCAATGATATAGTTACATTTTCTGATATGTTTTCTGAAGCAGAAGATCTGATAAATTCTAACTCAGTTGATAGATATATATTTTTTACTGGGGAAGAATCACTAGATCCTAGTTTTTTAAAATCGGTTATATGGTTACCATTGATATCCAAAACTTGTAACCCAATCATAGGTAACATCCAATGAAATGGTAAGCTAACGAGTATATTGTTGTGGCAATTGTCCATACCTTTAAATTATCAAGACCTGCAAAAGCTTGCTGATCAATGTATATTATTTCATTATCGTGTAAAAATAACGATGTTAAATATGGCATTTTGATAAATTTTCCGTCTATAATTCTTACTAATCTATTATAATTTAGTGTAAGCACTTCTAATTTCATTTCGTTGGCGATCACGGGAAATTCCGAAATAAGATTTTTCTTTTATGCTAACATTTTTAACTTAACGAAATGATCAAGTGTACCCTCTTGTAGAATTTCTATCATACTATAAGAAAGATTTAAAAATTGCAAGTTATTCATCCTATCAAAAGATCTACCTTCAATATAATTCATATTATTATCAGATAAATCTAGGAATACTAATGAAATAACATTTCCGAAGGTTGACCATGTGATTCGATTATTGATAATCATTAAAAAACAATCTTGAAAAGTATGATAACCAAGTATCTCAAGTATCTTTGCAACTCATCAAGGGTTTTTCTGGACAACGAACTTAGTCGAAGTATTTAGTCGTAGCAACTTACAAGGAGAGGGTCTAACCTACGGAAAACGGATTTTAGCGGGCATTGGACAGTCGATTTCTGAAACCTAAAAATGAAGCCCAGTACTGTCAATTCCGTTCAATGGGCCCTTTTCCTTGAGATATGGGCAATTTAATCTCAAATATCCTCTATTTTTTTTAAAAATGATGTCGCTTCTATTGAGTCTCACATGGCGAATATTTATGATACGAAAACGAGTAAAAAAGATTATAAAAATAGACAATAAAAGCTAAAATTTACGATTTCTCGCATGCTGCGATAAACGATGCGTGCAAAAATCTCACTTCTCGCTCGTCGTGTCAAAAAATACGGTTCGACACTTGTGTGAGAAGTTGATTCTCTCCTCGTGTGACCTTTTCACCCTCGCTTCGCTCGGGCGCTAACAGTCACACGAGAAGAAAATCAAATCGTCGCACTAGTATCGAAATGTACTATATTTTTCAGGAAGTTACAAGCAATTAAAGCTAGCGTACGAAAATAATTAAAAATTTGTCTGCATTTTAACCGATTAAATGGATCGTATTTTTAATCATTTTCGTACGCTATCTTTGCTTGTAACTTCCTGAAAAATAAATATTTTTTAACGAATCAAGGCTTAAATTTTAGCTTTTACTGTCTACTTTTATTATCTTTTTTGCACGTTTTCGTATCATAAATATTCGCCATGTGAGACTCAATAGAAGAGACATCATTTTTGAAAGAAATAGAGGATATTTGAGATTAAATTGCCCATATCTCAAGGAAAAGGGCCCATTGGACGGAAGGTTAGACCCTCTCCTTGTAAGTTGCTTCGACTAAATACTTCGACTGAGTTTATTGTCCAGAAAAACCTTTGATGAGTTGCAAAGAACTTTAGATTATCATACTTTTCAAAATTGTTTTTAAATTTTTATATCTCACATCCGACATGATTCACTTTATGTGCAACAGCTTTGGAAAAAATATAACTGGATGATTCATTTTTGAAGTCTTGATAAGAATAATGTATTATTTATTTATGGAAGCTATTATAGTAAATATAATGATACAATCCAATAAATTTGAGAAAGTTAAGTGCCAATTATTGGGCTGCGGTTTTTCTGATAACCTTTTTGGCAACCCACTAATTATTATGTATATAAATTGTAGTTTTGCGTATGCGAGTAAATGCATCAAAGCCATATCAGCAACTAAACTTTGCAGCTGGCAGCGATAAGGAATTCCTTACTAATTCATTTGAATGGCCAACTTCATATCATAAGTTATTTTTAACTTATAATACAGGGATTCCCCGATGTATGCACTTTCATTAAATATGCGCATGATAAGTACATAGAGACTGCCAAGTTTGCCAACACGAATTCTACAAATTTCCTAGGTTAGTTATAAATGGATTTTGAACTAGACAATATTAATGATATTTCAAGCTTAGCTTACAATCATACTAATTTATAAAGAATATGGATTTGACAGCCCTAAAAAATAATAAAAAAGTACATTATTAATCATTATTATAGTATTTTGTAGTTATGTGCATTTCCTGTTACCATAAAATGCGCAGTAACTGCAATCTACTGATTATATAATCACCAGAGGATCCCCTTTTGACATTCACTGATAAAAATTTAGAATGAGCTTACGTTGTATTTATCTATCATTGCATTTATGATCTCAAAGAAACTTATTGTATATAGTTGTTACTTTTATTTAAGCAATAAAAAATATTCATACATGTTTTTTAATTATTATACCCCGTTAAAAATTTCTATTTATAAGATCATTGGTTTAAACAAAAATATGGTAAAGAATAGTAAGAACAGATATTTTCTTTTTTATTTAATTTGAACTGAATTACCAAAAATGCAATTAATGTTCTGCTGAAGATATAATATATATAATATATAATATACTCCTTGACATGAGTGTTGGTATCGATTTTCGCTTGTTTGTCGTAACTTTTGATACGTATATATATTTTTCACACTCTGTGCGTCAAGTATACTTACCTATTTTCCACATTCCGTGCGCAAAGTACCTACTTCGCAAATCGCAAGCCTGCGCAAACTCGGACGTTCCTCCTGTCGTTTTGAAATAGTACATTACGCAACTATAAGTGTGCAAAATAGGTCATTTCCGCACAAACCGAGTTTGTCGCCCGAGAGAAGTGAGGGCGACAAAAGAGACGAGTGCGGGTGATGACCTATTGCACACGTGTTGCGTATAATATATATATTTTTCCTAATGAGCTGCGTAGAGTTCAATTGTGCGAACCCGAATGAGTGCCCAAAGTATAACGTATTCCCGCACTGCTAGCAAATATAGCATTTTGCATACTTATTCGGATTTGCAAAATCGAATTTTGCACATTCCGTTAGGAAATAGTTATTTTCGAGACAAGTGCGAAAATAGTTATTTTCGATACAAGTGCGATAAAAATGATTGTGCCACAAGTGTGGGTTTCGCCCGAGCGAAGCGAGGGTGACAATCACACTTGTGAGAGAATCATTTTTCGCACGTGTATCGAACATTATTTTTTAACACGGCGTGCGCAAAATGCCGTTTTCCTGTGCGCTTACGAAGGCAAGCGTGCGCAAAGTGTCCACTTTGCGCACGGAGTGTGAAAAAGTGATTTTATCCTCGTGTGGATGTTTACGCCCGAGCGAAGTGAGGATAAAAAGCCACACGAGGATAAAATCACTTTCTCACTTGTGTATCGAACACTATTTTTTGACACGACGTGTGTGAAGCTTATTTTTTAATAATATAACATTTATACGTTATCCAAATATAAGCATATAAATGTTAAATTAAAATACATTAAATTAATAGAGAAATTTAGTGTTATGTATGTGCAATAAAAAATGTATTATTTTTGTAAAACATTTCGCAAAAAAATATTGAAAATTTGATTATTGTAATGATTAATTATTATATCAGAAGCTTTTTGTTTTGTTTTTATAGCATTCTGTTCATATGATATTGATAGCAATATCTATAAAGAATAATTTCGTCAATACATTTGTACTTGAAATCACGATATTGGTTGATCTGCACTGACGTGTGGGAAAATCTAAAATTATGAAATTTATCCCTGACAAATTATATATATAAATCGACGAAAACATATGTATCACAGTAAGGATAGGGAATTCAAGAAAGAAGTACTCAAAGAAAAATATACGTTCATTTATTTAAGAAGCCTGTGTATTCGTGCAGAATGTGAGTATTCGTAGTAAAATGTAAAGTAAGAAATATCATTTCTTGACATTTATTTTCTGACTAACAAAAATGTATAATTGGATATATAAATAGCATATTGATGACTATTTGAAAACAAAAAGATATAGAAAAACTAGTAAGATATCGGCAACATACTTATCAACTGTTGCCTTTTATCGTAACTTTTTAATTTTCAAATTTTCATGAATTATCTTTTTCATTCACTGTTGAATGACTTATTCTTAATAAAATATATCTGATTAAAATCCTTCTTTGAACTTCGGGCATGAAATTGCATTACTCTTTTGATATAAAGAGTATATTATTTTGAGATTATTTTAAAATTTCAAAATTTTCTGATTTAAAAATTACAATTGAAAATATAATTTTGTATGTTTTAGACTCTAAGATGCTTCGGTCAATCATCAGTCTATTATTCTGTTTTGGCATTATAAATGCTAACACAAATGATCAATTTAATACGCCGATTCAATTTCCATTACGCAACATTCAAAGTTCTATTAATATAGAAAGTGAATTAAGTTTTAACTCAAGTTTTACGTCTCAGTTTCACCAGTACAATAGTCATGGATATGTCCTTAATTTACCAAAATTAAATCTTCAATGGCCACCGAACCCATATCCTGGCTTTATAGAGAGTTCAAAAGTTGTTGCTATAAATCTTCAAGAAAACGGCATATATCGTATAGCACCTGGCTCTTTTGATTCAGTGCCAAACGTGCAATATCTGGACCTTTCGAGGAATAGATTATCATTTTGTGATTTTTTCAACTATGGTAGCTGCCTTCAAAATCTTGTTACATTGGTCATCGAGGAGAACCGTTTGCCTGGTGACAGTTTAGATCACGATATAAGCAAGGCTGGCTGTTTTCCAAAATTACGTCATCTTTACATTCGCAAGGATCGCATCCGACGCCTGAAATTTTCATTGAGACAATCCTTCCCGAATCTTGTCTCACTACATCTGTCTGACAATGAGATAGATACGTGTGCTTTCCTTCGTGATATTCCATCGACTCTCACTCACCTGCATATCGAACGTAATCGCATTTCTACGATGAGCAGCACTATTATACGAAATTTAAACACTCTCAACGCAGATGGTAATATAATTGGATCCATATGCTACAAAAATTGCAGGGAAACGTCACTCAAGCTCCTCGGCACTACGAAGCTCGAGGTTTTATCTTTGGCCGAAAACAAGATCACTCAAATAGAGGCCTGCGCCTTTCGCGACACATACAGTCTTACGAGCTTGAACTTGTCGAGTAACAGTATTGAGACGGTCCATTCGTCAACCTTCACCTCTCTGCGTGCACTTGCGCAACTTTACTTGGATAACAACCTACTGATGACCATGCCTAATTTGAACGGCAACTGGTATCTCAAGACGTTGTCGTTGCGTAACAACAAATTGACAGTGATAAGAAGAGAATCTTTTAGTAATGTAAAAACTTTACAGAGATTGCTGTTAGGGGGTAATCATATTCAAAACATTCAGTGTAACACCTTCGCCGATCTTACCTGGCTTCAAGAGCTTGATTTGTCAAATAACGAATTGGAAAGTCTTCCAAGTGGATGGATGCGTGGACTAGTTAATTTAAAGTATTTAGATTTGCGAAGTAACAGATTTACCTACGTTTATCAACTATCACTTAGTACTTCAATATCTCTCTCTACAATTTACTTGCAAAATAATAAAATTACACAAAACCATAAAAATGAGATTCAAAAGTATTGTCCATACGCCCAAGTATATTTGGATAGCTGTAATTTTAGTTGTTCTTCTTCTATGTTAATCTAGTTAGCGTAGGTAATAGACTCGCAAAGAAATATTGAATTTTAGGTCAAACGTTAGTTCTTGTAAGATGTTATCTATTTAAACATATATGTAAATATGTATTTATTAAAATTATTTGCTTATGTAATTATTAACATTATTATTACTGTATTATTCTTAATGTAAAACCGCAATGAAGATAATAAAAAGTTTATATTTTCCTACATTTTGTTTTCTCGTTTTTAGTCTAATATTGAGTAAGAGCTGGACTTTGCATGCAAACTTTAATTTTTTGTTTGTTGGAATATCACTTTCTACTGATATCATTAGTCTGTTGTATTATATAAATACAAATTTCTCTTCATTTATATATAAGTGCGCATGAAAGCACAGCAGTATAAATACTTAATTATTGTCTCGTCGCTTGAGTCTTCTTTCTTCCACAGTGGTCATAGCATTATTATATAACCACATCAATGTTGCAGTGTTAAGTTCTTTTAATATAAAGTTCAATTAAATGAAAATTAGTAAAACTAATATTTAAAGTGCAAAATGTTACATTACATAGTGAAAGAACAAACTACTTTCCAATTATTCATACTAATTTGTTGTTACTCATTGATAACTGCTGTTCGATTCAACACTATTACATATAAAAATGAAAATGTGAATAATTGTGATATAACATTGGATCTTTCTAATACCGGATTAAATTCTTTAAGTGCTAATTTCATAAATACTAACTGTTTAAGAAATTTGATATTGCAAAACAACACCATACAAGATTTTGAAGAAGGAATTTTTGATAATCAACCTTATTTGGAATTTCTGGATTTATCAAGAAATCAATTAAGTCTAAGTAACTTCTTTAGACATGGTGGACAGTCCAGTTTGAAAGTTCTCATTTTAGATCATAACAACTTTTATTCAGATAAGAATAAGCAGAATATTGTTGAAGAAGAAGATTTAGACGATGAAAATGAAAATATTGGCGCAAAAGGAAGTTTAAATAATAATAATACACGACTTCATGTCCCATATGACTTTCCGGAGTTAAACTACCTTTCACTTCGAAATGTTCATATTAATACTGTATCGGAAGATTGGATTAATTATTTTCCCAAACTAAAACACCTTGATTTATCAGAAAATAATTTCACTGATGTAACGTTGAATTTGTTACTGCAAAATATATCAAGTACTATTACGGATCTTGTTTTGGAAAATGTTGGTCTAACTATTGTAAGAACAGAACATCTTAACCATGTTGAACGCATAAATTTAAGTCGCAACCGATTGCCCAGACTCAGCAGCCATAAGTGCCATGGCAATACATTGTGTTTTGAAAGTATGGACAACTTAAAATTTTTATCTATTTCGAATTGTTCAGTGACATACATTGAAGAAAATGCATTTAAATATATGAAAAATTTATTGAAGTTGGATATTTCAAACAATCTTATTACGCAAATACCAAATAAAACTTTTAACTACGTACCTTCCTTGTCGACGTTAGATTTAAGTAGAAATCCATTACATTCTTTTCCTAACATTGAAAATTTACAAAATTTAACTTCATTAATTTTAGATGAAATGAAGATAAAAAAAATGTTACAATCTTTGGAAAAATTTGTGGACTTGCCGAAATTAAAATATCTTTCAATTCGTGGTAACAAAATTAAAAATATTCCTTCCACTTTATTTGAAAATTTACCATCATTGGAAAAATTAGATTTAAGTAATAATCAAATAACATCAATACCTTCTTGGAGTTCACAAAAACAACTCCTTCAACTCTTCTTGAGTTCAAACAAAATCATAAATTTAGATGATTTATCTATCAAAGAAGCAAAATCGTTGGAATTTTTAGATCTTAAAAATAATTCACTATCCCAAATAAAAATTACTTCATTAAGAGGTTTGCCAAATAATGATGTAATTTTAGATTTATAATACGTGCATTTATTATAAACAATAAATTCATATAAAGTAATATAAATATTATTGATTGCATGAACGAAAAAATAAATTCTAAATTTCATTTGTAAAGATGATATGCGACTCTAGAACTGTGTGCAATTGATTTCGTATTATTGATCATTAAATTTTTTCCGGTATTTTATATTCTATATTAGTTTATTAGTTCCAAAGCATGTATTTATTTATTTAAACGATTATATATTATCGATATATTATACCTATATTGATATGTATCTGATACAAAATTATCTGTTTTATCTAGTTTTTTTTTATATAGCTCTCGTTTAATGAATGAGAAATCTCAATAAAACAATTTACAATATAAAATTGTTGATAATAAAATCACTATTCTGTGTAATAAATACAAATATTACTGATATAAAATTTACTCTAGAATTGAAGAAACTTTTCTGTTCGTATAATAAGTTTAATTTATCACTATGACAGCAAGTAGTGGATAAAGTATCAGTACTTTCTTTTTTACTGGGTATTATAAATGTAGCAAACTATCACATCGCAGGCTCAGTTAAGTACGTCTGTTCTTGGAAATTCAAGTTCAAGTCAAAGTTAATTTTCAAAATTCTGACGATGGGTGAACAAATAATATTTCAATTTATATTAATATACAGCTTATCTTGCGTTATAACAAGTGCCAAATATCTTGAAGCAATTGAACCTAGCATTTGGAAAAGTGCTGAAGTGAATGATTCTGTTACGGGAAATGTGCTTAGCGAGTCAGCGAATTGTAACGTTATGTTGAATTTCTCTAACATACAATTAAGTCGCATCGGATATAATTTCATTACAAGTCCTTATGTTAAAAATTTGACTTTGCAAAACAATCAAATTACTTTTGCTGAAGATAATGCTTTTAACACTCTACCAAATTTGAAGTACTTAGATTTGTCGAATAATAAGTTTCAGCTCAATAAATTATTTTCATTTGGTGGACATAAGAAGTTAGAAGTTCTAATTTTGGACTATAATTGTGGCGATTCCTACTGCCCGCCAACTATAAAAACAAAATCTGAAGATGATTCAGATTTTGACAGAAATGAAAATTCTATGGATACACCTACAGCAGTTCGGAATCGTAATTATGAGTATGGCTATTACACAACAACAACTACTGAAAGAACTACGACACAGAACTATTATGGCAGGAATTATGATTCTACGGGTGAACTTCGGCTCTATTCAAATAATGTTTTTCCTGAATTAACATTTCTTTCTTTACGAAAAATTGGCATGAATACATTAACTCATATGTTTAAATACTGTTTTCCAAAATTAAATCACTTGGATATTTCAGAAAATGATTTATATAAGCCTGTAAATGAAGTGTTAGTTAATATTCCTTCCACATTAAAAAACTTAGTGATAGAGCACACTGGATTGACAGCAATGAGCACTCAGAACTTTCCAGATCTCATATTTTTAAACCTTAATTTTAATAAATTCGAAACTGTTAGTAACCACTACTGTTACGAAAATACATTGTGTTTGCAAGATTTACATAGCTTACTTTATTTGTCTATTTCTGATTGTATGATAACAAAAATCGAAATCGATGCTTTTAAGGATACTGAAAATTTATTGGGCCTAGATATTTCTGATAACAAAATTATTGATATACCTAATGGAACTTTTCGTTATATATCTTCATTAAAAGAATTAGACTTAAGTAGAAATAATCTTATATCAATGCCTGATTTTAGCCTTTTGAAAAATTTATCTTCATTAATATTGAATAGTATTCCAAATGAAATCATATTTAATCTTGATGCTTTTTCTTACATGCCTAATCTAAAAATTATTTCTTTACGTAACAATGGTATAAAGGTACTAACTTCTGAATTTTTTAATAACTTTCCATTATTAGAAGAAATTGATTTAAGCTACAATGATATAACATCGCTACCAGCATGGCAATCACAGAATATTCTATCTAATTTATATTTAAATAATAATAAGATTTCTAATATTGATGATTTATTCTTGATCAATGCTAAGTCGTTGAAAAAATTATATCTAAAAAATAATCCTGTACGTATCCTTAAAATTGAATCTTTGAAAAACATATCTGATAATGCAACTTTGTTTTTGTAGAAATACTAGCAAAAATTTAATGGGTGTTGTGTGAAGACGAAAGTTCTTAAAACTTTAATGATTAAACTTTATCAAATCAATATTCATATAAAAAAAATAATATAGAAAATGAATTGTTCAAAACCATTAGTTTTTCTATTAGAATTACCAATAATTGTACCAATATTGTAAATCTATAATATGTTTTAAATAAAATAAACTTTCATTACAAATTTTGTCCTTACAATACATTACACTTCCTATTCCTATTTTTGAATGTTTTTATTCAAGTGGGAACTGACAGTGGCCCACTGCATAACGTGAATTATCACCTTCGCTGCACTCGGGCGCTAATTTCACATCGTGCAATCATGGACCACTTAAGGCACTAGTATCATAAGATAATATTAGGGGTAGATTTTGCATACCTTTCGGATCAGTTTTTTGGGCAAAATGATTGGTCCATAAATTTTAGAGATATTTGAGATTAAAATTTTTTTAACCTTTTTTCAAAGTGTAATTTTTCGAGAACGGCTTGATATATCATCTTATTGACAATTTTGTACACTGAGAAAATTATTTCATATCAAAATATTCATTTTATATTATAAGTATATCAGAGAACATTATGAATTTTGGCGTTACTCAGACCAGATATTGAACCATCAATCAAATTGCTTCTTTAAATGCTTCACAACACCCTGTCATCACTTTTTTAAGAGAGGAACAAAGATTCCTTTGACACAAAGAAAACTTAATTTATTCAATAAAATCGTGTCATCACCGAAAATCAATATGAATTATTTTTTTTTAAATTAACCTAAATGTCTTTGAATGAAAAAAATATTTTTTCGACCTAATAAAACTATACATTTTGTCTGAATAAAATGATACATTATTGGCACATATTAGCATGAATGTACTATATCTTTAAATACAATAATATTTTTAGAACAAATAAATATTTCCTTGTATTAACTATAAGGTTTTTAAATGTCAATCGTAATTTCAAAGAAAGCATGCGTGGTAAGAAAGGCCAATGTTTTCAACTCAATGTTACCGGTATTAACGACAAAGAAATGATTTTCTTGAACTATATTAAAATTTCTTACGCTGTATTTGCTAATTTCAAAAAAATTCATATTTATGAGAAAGTAATACCTTTTTGAATTTATAAATTAATTGCATTTCTTCCAAATTTCTTCGGAATTTTCTTGGAAACCTTGTTAACTCGGTGTTTGCTTCAAAACCCCGCCAACTCAGCGAAGACTTCGAAAATCCAACAACTCATAGAATGATTTCAAAAACGATATAACTCGGCTAAGGTTTCAAATATCCTTTAACTCAGGCGTGTTTTTTTCTTTAATTTTGTAGTGGTAGCTTTAGGATGTTAAATTAAAATTTCGGTATAAGCGATAAAAAAATTATTTTCGATTTTTCCATATTTTTCTTCATTTTTTTTAACCGACTTAATATTATCCGATCAGGCCGACAAAAATATGGATTGATAGGTAATGTCAATAGATCTTTAAGAAAATTGGCCTACTTCCGACCGATATCCAAACCCAGCGACAAAAAACCAAATTTTCGATTTTTCCATATTTTCGCTCTTCAAGAAAGCAATACCTTCGTATTGAGATAAAGATTATTTCTTTACTTCAATAAAATAATGTATTGACCGTACCTAGTATAGATTTATTCTTTTAATCCAACAAAATATTTATTTGATGTAAAGACATATTTCTCCATTACAATGAAATTTTCTTTTATTTAAAGAATATTTATTTAATATGTGCATTTCTTTAAATCAAAAAAACGTTTCTTTGTTTCAAAAAATTTTTTCTCAGTGTATATTATATAGGCAATATCCGTATAAAATGTCATCAAAAAACTATGACTCCGTCGGCTCAGAGATAAAAGGAGACAATTGAGGTGAGCGCTTAGAAACTTGACAACTTAGCCGATCCTAAGAAACTTATTGACAACTCGGCCGACCCTAAGAAACTTTACAACTCGGCCGACGCTAAGAAACTTTACAACTCGGCCGGGAGCCAGACAATTCAGTCAAGTGCTAAGAAAAGGAATAATTCATGGACTTGTTTTTTCATTAGCTTTTTAGTTGAGTACTGCTGTTCTTTATATATTTACGTACAAATTTCTTTTGTTCAAATTCTTGATTTTTTAACTCCCCACAGCGGTTCTCAAGTAAAAAACGAATAAAAAAAGAAGCCCACGAATTGTCTCGTTTCTTATACCTCTTGACCGAATTATCTGGTTTCTTAGCTCTCAATCGAGTTGTTTGGTTTCTTAGCGCTCAGCCGAGTTGTCTGCTCTCGCACAGCCAAATTGTCTCCTTTCACCTCTCAGCTGACAATTTGAATTAAAGGTTATTTAGTAATTCTAAATAGTTTTGAATTTTATATTATAATTAATCATTCTATTCACTTTTTATACGTGATCAAATAAATGTAATTAGAATTGTGTCATAAATTTGTGTAATTATTTTAAATTTTAGCATTAAAAATGAATTACAGGAATCAGTAAATTAAGTTTGAGGAAACCACGTGCCAATGAATTGGTAGCGGTTGTTGTATTGTGGGAATAAACTAAAATAAATACAATTCACGTTTCAATAAAAAATATTTGATACATTTGCGTAAGTAGTGGAGGTAACTAATTGCGTATATTAAAAATAAAAATAAATTTTAATTTTATAATGTTTCAATACTAATTAATAAAATTTTGACCTATATCAAATTGTTCAGTGACATACATCGAAGAAAATACATTTACAAACAATTTTTTTACACAAATACCAAATAAAATTTTTAACTACGTACCTTCCTTGACAACATTAGATTTAAATAAAAATCCATTGAATTCTTCTAGCATCAAAAATTTACAAAATTTGACTTCATTAATTTTAGATGAAATGGAAATTTAAAAAAATGTTACGATCTTTGGAAAAATTTGTGGATTTGCCGAGATTAAAATATCTTTCAATTCGTGTAAAAAAATTACAAATATTCCTTTCATTTTATTTGGAAATTTACCATCATTAGAAATCTTTACTTACTCCCGTGGTGCATATACTACTTTTCTCCAAGAGGAGCGTAAAATGCGTAGGCTGTCTTTCGCCCGCAGGGCGTACAGTACGCACTTTACCCGCCGTGTGGAGAAAAATCAATTTTGTCATGTCGGAATTCGGGTTCAGGAGTGTGATATTCGTATTCAACATGCCCAAAAACCTCTATAGGCATAGGTTTCAAGACTTTTTGAGGATGTTGATTTTTTGAGTATACGCGAGGGTACCGGATCGGAAAAAATCAATTTTGCCATGTCGGAATTCGGGCTCGGGAGTGTGATATTCGTGACTTCGAGACTTCGAGACTCCGTGTAGGGAACGGCAAGGCGTTGTTGCCATTAGATAAAGTAATCAGATGTCGTCGGCGATGTAGATATATTTAGAAGTGTTCAAGGTCAGCAGGAGCAGCACATTTTAATATAGCAAAAAGCGGATGAGCTGATGGGAAACAAGTTATTATTTATTACAAATATATTTGTAATAAACGGCACGTGAAATAAATAAACGGCGTGAAATAAAATAAACGGCACGTGAAATGTGAAACAGATTTTATTTTTACAAAGTATAAAAAATATATCGGTAGTTTAATGTTAAGTCTTTTAACGTGCGTTATTCGCAATTAATTAGTTAAAATTTCCACAAATTATAATACCTTAAAAAAATTAAATAATCCTAGTTATACTAGCAGCTTATTAAGTTAAAATTGATAGTTAAGTAAATACATTATCGTTATTTAATTATACTTCTAATCGACGATACCTTCTACGTTGCGCGAATAAAATAAAAGATACACTAGGTATAGTTATAGTAATAAAAGCAGAGTATAATTTCGTATGACATCGTATACCTATATATACCTATCAGATATTTTTCCTTATTCATGTTTTGGTTGTTATTATTATTATTAATATATTATTATTTTAATGTAACAGGCGTGTAACATAAATTAACTTTATAAATGATAAACCAAAATAACATTTTTACACAGATTTTGAAGTTTGCACTCTCTAAAATTTAATTAGTCAAAAAACCACTAAATAGTAATGGAAATTGCTCTACTGTAGAATTAGTAGATATTCATTAATGAAATAGTGAATATTCATTATAATGAAATAGCGAATGTCCACTAATTCTACGGTGCGGTGCAATTATTTAGTTTATCATTTCAATGATAAACAAACTTGGTAACAAACCTACTACTTTTTCGCCGCCAGATGGCTTTTCAGCGGGGCAGCGGCCTCGCTGGTCCGCAGGTCCGCTCTGCTGCGGTCACTCTATAAGTTCTGGGAACATGGAGGCACCAATTTAGGAGCTCATGGAAAAAAGACGGGCTAACTTATTACTTAAGAATTAAGTAGCGAGAGATTGAGTAGGCCTGCAGATTCGTCATAACAGTACGTCGTCACATTTGAGCGCGGGGAAAAAATTCCCATGGTCGTCGTCGCACTGTTCCTGGCCGACGATACGTCAGCGATGCATGCGAAGAAATTCGCCGCGGGACGGGGCTAACCTTACGCCAAAGGAGCGCATCGGCCACAAAGGCGCTCCTGCATCGTCACGGTGCATTGTTTATATCGGTATACTTAATAGACTGTCCCCATCAAGCATCAACATTCAACGTTCTCTGTTTACCGGCGGCTTATATCGCTACGCGTATCTGTACTTACACGACGACGAGTTGGAGAGGCGTGTGCTAGTAGCGGCTGCCGTAGGCCGAGGCACACTGCCTTATTGTACTGCTCTCGTCGTCACTTCAAATTTCGAATTTGGTAACGTATTTACAGCCCGTTGATTTCACGGTGCTGAATAGATAATAATAAATATAACCTGCAAAAATTGATAGTTGAGAGACGGAGAGGAAGATAAAGAGAAAAATGGCATCGGACGCGCCGCTTTCAAAGGAGGAGCAGGAGGAAGAGGAGATGAGGAATGAATTGACAGGTAGGTGATTATGATGCGTTGCGTTGCTTGATATTTTTGAATGTTGAGAGCAATAGGCTAGGTTTACGATATATTATTTTCATAAATTTTTATAAATTAATTCTGTTATGTTTATATTGGTTAAACGTTTCGATAACTTTAAAAATTTAAATTCATTTAATAATATAAAAAAATTATTACTGTATGTATATAGATGCACAGAAATAAACTCCATCATAGAATATATAAAGCGTACTTATTCGTTTGGTATATTGTTTCAGCTGTGGGACTTTTTGATGAAAACATGGACAAAACAGAAATGAAATTAATGGTAGAGATGTTGCAAGAGTCAAGAGCAGCTAGTGAGGTAAATAGAGTTACAGAATAATTTTTTCTCCAGTTGTATTATCACTTCACTTTGCAATGTTTAATAAATTAAAATTAATATGTTTTTTTCTGAATTATGTAATATTTTTAAATTATTATTTAAAGAGTTCATTACAATAATACTCTAAATAATAAAATTGTCTATAGTATCTAACGTTACTGTCAAAAAAATTATTAATAAATCAATAATTCAATTCTTTTTCTATTCCTGTGGAAATTATGACATTTAATAAATATTTCAGGCAACTTCACCTCCTTCTAAAGCAACTCAAAATGATGTAGAATTATTAGAGAATAGCCCTGGAGGATCTACTTCAAGTTTTCATCCTGAAGATGTTGTAGATGTTGGTAATTTACCTTCCCAATCTACTTCAGAGGAACATTTAAACAATAATGAAAAAATTTCGGAATCTGCTTCAAATATCCCATTTGTGAAAAATATTCACAATGAAAGCGTTGATGTTGAGTCAATTTCTGAAAAAAATACTAACTTAAGTACAGAAGATTATCCTTTTCTTAGAAGTGTCATCTCTAAGTCTTATCGTAAAAGCAACATAGGAGATACATTGAAAGTTAAAGCTAAAGAGAGTAAAAAACCATCAGCAGCAATATTAAAAAGAAGGGCTGCAGAAAGATGGAGATTAAATCCATTGCAATTTGATGAAGGAAATGATGATATTCCCTTAAAACGGCCAGAAAGTTTTGAAGTAAAAGAGGATGGAGTTTTGCCTTGTACTGTTGAAGAATTGGATTCAGAGAAGTTTGAAGAATTGTGCCAACAAATGAATGAAAAATTGGACACCCTTCGTGAGAAAATTATACTTGATGAACCTATCACAGACAGAAAGTCCCGATGGGGGGCACCCATCAAGGTGGGTACCTCCAAACAAGCATCTTCCTACCGTTGAAAGTGATGAAAATAGAAAGAAAAAGTACATTTTACAGGAAGTATACACTCGTTAAAGTGTTCAGAAATTGTTTTTGATACCAAAAAGATAATCTAATGTAATTTGTATCATTCTCATCTTTTATATTTAATACAATCAATGAGAAAACAAATACAATTTTTATTACATGTAACCAATTTAAAAAGTGTTTTTTTAACTTTTTTTTTTAATTTAATTTTTTTTTAACCATGATGTCTTTACTTTTAAAGCTGTTTAGAATAATTTTTTTTTTTCTATTTATTTAAAAAGTATTTTATGTAGAAGTGAATTTGAAATTATCTTTGTTGCATAAAATAAAATGTTGATACCCATAGAATTGAACATAATTCAATAATTAATCTCAGTAATAAATGTAATAACATGTATAAGCTTTATTTTTTGGAAAAATTCAATTTCTGAATGATTTGTAGTCCATTTTTTATTGCATGGATATTTTCGAAATGTTGATATCAACTTTTAATATTGAAGGGTAAATATCATATTTGGGAATCAGACTAAAAGTTTTTTAACTTAACAGCTTTGATAAGATTTTATATTTGTTACATATTATAATTGTTAAATAGACCAAGAAATAATTTAATCATTATTATCTATATTTAATTCTATAGACTTTATTTTATTCTATATTGATACATTAATAATGTTATGTTTTTTAAATGTGTATTGCTAATTAAATACATACTTTTATAATGAATCAAAAATACAATAATTAAATCGAAAATATTTCACTTTTAAAAAGAAAGATTTTGTACTTTATAATAATACAGAAAATGAAACATAAATTTTAAAATTATGATTTATTTTGTGATTTGTATACTATTATCTTGATATTACCTTGATATTAAATACTAACAAATGTTTTTATAGACCCATCATTGTAAATCAAACAATAAATTCAATAAATTATATTTATTTAAAAACCGAGTTATTGTGTAATTCATTTTTATATTGAATCTAATTCTTTTAATTCAACATTTTCTATAGGCAGCAACAAAGTGGAATGGTTCATTGGATAAAACTTCAGTTGTGGAGAAAGCATCATTTCAAACCAGGCATAGCCCGGATATATCACTTAGGGATACCCATGATCGAGCTACTAAACGTAAAGCTATATCTACTATTGCTGCTGTTACACGTGATGAAAGTAATGATGATAATAGTGATGATGAGTTTGTTACCACTAAGAAAAGGAAATTTCAACAAGAAAAAAAGGCAGAAGTAACGAAAAAAGATCAGGAAACTAAAAAAAATAAATCCACAGATTATCCTGTTGAGATGATTGAAGTTGATGACATGAAAGATACTGAAGATTTTGATAATTCTAATTTACGAACTTTACGTAGGAATCCAAATAGGAATATTTTGAGCAATACAGAATCTAATGAAGAGCAATCAGAGTATCCAAGAAGAATAACACCTCCAAATCCTAGTAAAAAAAAGTTTTTTAAAGGACCAAGAGCCAAAACGAAAACTGCAACTGACTTACAAAAAAATTTTCTAAACAAGAATGGTTTAAATGATGAAGAACTAATAAAAACTATGAACGAACTAAATGAACAAATAGATGATAATGATGAAGTTGAGATTACTGATGAAATAAGACCTGCACCAGTTTCTAAAAATTTAACTAAACTGCAAGTAGCTCGTTCTCATTTAGAAAACGTTCGAAATACAGATGAGCAAAAAATCAAAGCTGAAGAAGAAGCACGAAGACAAAAAGAAAGAGAAGAAAAACAAAAAAAAGATGAACTAATTGCGAAAAGATTGCAAGAACAGGAAAATGAAAGAACACGTAAATTAGATATAGAAAGAAAATCTTATGAGAAAACAGAAATTTATAATACTCATTTGAATTCACAATCACGTGTTACACGATCAAATTTCAACAAGACAAGACAAAACTACGAAGAATATAATGTAGATGCTCCACTGGTTAGTCAAATCTTTATTTAACTTTATGTTATATATCTTTTTTTTTTATTTTATTATATCATATCCTTTTTATAGAATGGCAATGATGATGGTGACGAACCTATGGAAATTCGTACTAACTATGTTGCCAAAAAGCCATGTCCAATTTGTCAAAAGCCTTTCTCAGTAGATGAAATTCAATCACATGCTTCAGAGTGCGATGAATATTTTTCAGAATCTGATAATATTAACATTTATCAGCCATCTACAAGTCGATCTAGAATGGACGCATTCGAATGCTTTATTTGTAATAATTACAAAACTTTTGATGGAAATAGATTTGATGATCATACGATCCAATGTAAAGCTAAAGCAGAAGATATACGAAATGGTATTGTATTGTCTATTTAACTATTAAAACATTCTTTAGGCAAATAGTACATACTTATATCTTTTTTAGAAATTTATGCATGAAAGTTGAAGATATCAATTAAAATGTTCATACTCTAATGAAGGTTACATGAAACAGTTACTAGCCCAGTTCACCAGTCACCAAAGAACAGTTAATTTTTAAATTAAAGCGAATAGAACAAAAATTGCGATTTTTAATATTTTAGGTTGATTAGAAATTGATACATGGTAGTCAATTTCAAATATTTTTCCTATTTCATAGAGTATCACGATTTATGCATTAATAATTTAATTAACAAATGTTCGATTCATCTTTGATTAATTTGTTAAATTTTTATTTATTTACTTTACGTTTCATACTTAAGAGTTAAAATAATTAATAATGAGTAATTGTTAGAGTTTCAGTTATTGGGTACATTCCATTGTCTGATTTTAACACGTTCAGTGTGTAGAAATTTGAAAATATTTACAAGTTAAGCAAATCATTAACGTCGTCGGAATAATGAGCGTTCAATATAAAAAAATTAATGACTTGTGTATAAAACATCACATTGAACTTGTTAAATAATCATAAAACTATATCAAGATTCATAAATAAAAATTTTCTTTAAAAAATCTTTTCGCATTTACATTTACAGTTTCTTTTTATTTTTTTTAAGTATTAGACAGGAATCTATTCAAATGTACAGTGTACAAAGGATGAATTTAAAAAATAAGATAAATTTGTGATCGAATAAACAATGTTTGAAATGTTGTTCAAACAATTGTCAAAGATGTAAAAAAGTTCTATGAGGCTTTTTTTAGCCAAGACATTGTTTAGTCGAGTTTATATATTTTGTTATTTAAATATAAGCAGATGGAATTGTTAGATGTAAGATATAAAACTTTTGTACTCTTAAAATGTATTTGCAAATATAATTTGATTAAAAAAAAAAAAAAAAAATATTATTTTATTAATATTTTGAAGGTCCAAAAATTTCAACATTTTTTAAATCTAAAGTTACTTATCTATTAATCAATTGAGTTTATCTTGTTATTAATATTCTTTATAGATAAGTATTATCAATTTTAAGGTCCCTTATCATGTTATCATATAATTAATGTATACTTCCATTTTCTTTACTATAGTGCCTCACAGTTCAAGTATTGCATGCTTATAAGTACTATGTCAGTCATCTTGCAGTATGTAGAGGACGACATCAGTAATCAAACTACCATGTGATAATTAATAGATTGCTGGATTTCATGAGTTTATACTTGTACTACAAAATTATTTTATAATTCTACAATAAAGATATATATGTATACAGAAAATAAGAAGAGAAAAAGTAGTATTCATAGTAAAATTTTGTTTTCAAAAATATTAAAAGTATAACTTGCAACTAAAATAATTTTCGAAAATAACAATTCAAGCAATCATGTGGAAAAAGTTAATATAAAAGAAAATTACAAGTTGATTTATTAGAAAGTTTTTGCTTTAAAATGTTTTGGAAAAGAATATTAATTTTCAATCTGTTTTTTTGTGTTTATAACACAATATCTATTTCTTTAAACGGAAAATGGAAAGGTTATATTTTATCAACAGGTGAATATATTTACAATTTAAAATTTTAAAAAGTATTTCAAATTATTATTAATAAATTATTGTGTTCAATTGGATAGGAGTTCCATTTACGACCGAGGTACCTGGTGGTGTTTATAATGATTTAGAAAAAGTAGAATTGATTCCAAAAAATTTAATAGGATTTAATGATGTACAAAATCGATGGGTTGCTAATGAATCAATTGCTTATAGTACTTCTATAGAAGGTAATAATTATTTTTTAAATAATTTTATCATGTTAAATACATAAACTATCAATATTACATATTCTTGAAATTCAATTTTTTTTACAGCAAATGAGAGTTTTTTAAATGCAACCAGTATTGTTTTAACTTTTCATGGATTGGACACATTTAGTACAATTTATGTAAATAATGTTCAAGTTGGCAAAACATCTAACATGTTTCTAAAATATAATTTTGACATTAAAAACAACTTGAAGGTAAATATATTAATTAATGTATTATTTCACTTATTACTAAAAGCAAAAAATACCCTCTAATTAATTTACAAAAAATAACAGATTGGACTTAATGAGCTTAAAGTGATTTTTGAATCATCTGTCAAAGTGGCAGAAAAATTGTACAATATTCAAAGTTCTAAATATGTTGTTCCACCTAAATGTGTTCCAAAGGTATACAATGGGGAATGTCATGTAAATCATATAAGGAAAATGCAAGCCAGCTACGGATGGGATTGGGGACCAGCATTTCCATCGATGGGTATTTGGTACTTATAATTATGTTGAGTACGTAATTTCTGTCACTATATATATATGTTGCTTAATATATATTTTTATATATTCCTTCATTTAGGAAGGATGTGGAGGTCCAACCCATTAATGAAATATTAGTGTCAGATGTTACAGCCCATGTATTTAAACAAAATAATTCATGGCAAGTTCTTGCAACAGTATTTTTTCAAACATTCAAAGAAAAAAATATAAATATAAATAAAGTAATTCATATAACTTGTATATTAGATGGAAAATATTCAAAAGATATTAAATTAACAAATTTAATTGTAAGAAATAATCATGCCAATACTACTGTGATATTAAACATACCTCTTGTAAGTATGTTTTACCAATATAATATTTTTAATTCAAATATTTAATACAATTGATAATATAAAATTGAAGGATGAAGTTAAAATGTGGTGGCCAAATGGTTATGGTATACAAAAATTGTACTTATTAAATACAAGAATAGAAATTGAAGATCACGTAGTAGAAAAAAAAGTTAATATTGGGTTTAGGACTATAGAATTGATACAAGAACCTCTACAAAAAGGTTTATCCTTTTATTTTAAAGTTAATGAAATTCCTGTATTCGCTAAAGGAAGCAACTGGATCCCGTCAAGTGTATTTCCTGAAAATTTAGCAAATGAACAAGTTATACGCCATTTACTTCAATCTGCTAAGGATACTCACATGAATATGTTGAGAGTATGGGGTGGTGGTGTTTATGAGTCAGATCTTTTTTATAATATTGCTGATGAATATGGTATCATGATTTGGCAAGATTTTATGTTTGCTTGTAGCATGTATCCTACTACCGATTCATTTCTTGATAGTGTTAAAGAAGAAGTAAATCAAAATATGAAAAGATTGAAACACCACCCTAGTATCGTATTGTGGGCAGGAAATAACGAAAATGAAGCTGCTCTTTATGGAAATTGGTATGGCACTGGCAATGCACAAATTTATAAAGATGATTACATAAAACTTTATGTGGACACTATTAAAAATGAAGCAGTAAAAGTAGATCCTCTTAGACCATTTATGGTATCAAGCCCAAGCAATGGATTATACAGCGAAGAACAAAATTATACAGAATCGAACCCCTATTCTAATTTTTATGGAGATGGTAATTTAATTTTGTTAAACATATCACGTTATAACACAAACAAAATTAATTTATAACGAAATTTAAAAACTTTTGAAATTTATTTTATTCCAGTCCATTATTACAACTATCTTAGAAATAGTTGGGATATCAATCAATATCCGATAACGAGATTTGCATCAGAGTATGGATTTCAGGCATTACCTTCAATATGGACTTTAATGTCTGCCTCCAAAAACTCTAGTGATTTGCAATTAACTAGTCCATTTATGAAGCATCGTCAACACCTTCCTGAAGGAAATAATTTTATGAAACTATTAATTTCTAAAAATCTTGCTATACCTAAAAGTAATAACACAATACAAGAATTAGTGGACTATATATATTTAAGTCAAGTGACACAGGCTATTTCTATGAGAATACAAACAGAATCATACCGCCAAATGAAGAGTTCATTCAATGATTTAGGTGAAGGTTTAACAATGGGTGCACTTTACTGGCAATTAAATGATGTTTGGCAAGCTCCATCATGGTCATCAATTGGTAAATACATTTACTATTTGCAATACCTTTAATTAAGTATTAAAATTTTTTTTTAGAAACAATATAACATAATGATTTAAATTCTTGTTTGATTAGATTATGAAGGTCGTTGGAAGATGCTGCATTACTATGCTAAAGACTTTTTTGCTCCAGTTATCATCACTTCACGAGTTACTAAAGCTAATGAAGCCTTAATATATATAGTCTCAGATTTATTACATGATTTATCAAATTTAACTATTGAAATTTTGGTTTATGAATGGAAAACTGCAAAGTGTATATATACTACTCAAATTTCTAACGTGACAGTTGTAAGTTATTATAAAGAAACGAATAAACAAAAAAGTAGTTAATGCTTTGTAATATGTTTTTAAATCAATAATAATTACAGGAGCCTAATGAATCACGACTTGTAACTCAATACTGGATTGACATTTTCTTAGAAAAAGCTGGATGTGGAAATTTGTCTGTAGCAAAGGAAAACTGTATGATAGAATTAGCACTAAAAGACGATAATGATGAAAAAATTGCTCCATTAAATTATATTTATCCATACTCATTAAAGAAAATTTCTTTGCCAAATGATTCCATAACAGTAAGCTATAATTTTAATATATATTTTTTTATTGATTAGATTTCACAGCGATTTAAAAAATTAATAATATTTCAGATTAAAATCAAACCTCAACCTGTACCAGGCAAATTACCAAACCAATTAGACTTTCAAATTGAAATAGTTTCAGAAGAATTAGCTTTATTTGTGTGGCTTGAGGTAGGAAATTTAGCTGGTCGATTTTCTGAAAATGGTTTTCATTTATTACAACGAAAAAAAGAAATTATCTTTCATGCTTTTCAAGCTGTTGAAGTAAAAGATATTACAAGAAACCTTATAATCACATCTCTTTCACGGATCTATAATTTAAATCGTCGAACGTCAGATCTAAAGATTATTATTGACGAACTCAAATAATAATAAATTTGTATTACTTTTGTGATAACATGTTTATTATAACCTTTATTATGATGGAAAATATACTTCATAATGGAGATATATTTCAAATGCTATCAATATCAAAAGAATTAAAAATATGACACTAAATACGGTGTATGTTAACTCACTTATCATTTTTTTATCTAGAATAAAATACTAAAAAGTTTTAAATAAATTTATTTCGTGATTATATGTACAATATTTTTTAAAATATACATCTATAGATATATTAACTCCTTTCATATTTTTAATAAACAAAAATTTATAAATTAAAAGAACAATTGAACTTGAACAATTAGTTAAGAATTAAGTACCATTGAGTTTTTAATATATTTTTATGTAAGATAAAGTTGGAGATTCTGTTTTGACTGATCAACATATTTTTTAATAAATATATTCAGTTTTAAAGTATTATGTTTATAAAACTTTCATGTTATTTTTATATTATTATATTAATAACGTTTTTTAACATCATTAATTATCAGTAGAAAAGTGAATTATTTAAGTTACTATGTTATGTTTGACTAATCAATTATAACGAATTTGTTTAAGAATACGTTTTAATCGGACTTAGCTATAGCTTTGAGTAAAAAGCTAGTAAAAAAGTAATCACAGTTTTAGTATGCGTTAAAATACAAGTTTTTTTTTTGTAGGACGGTTTAGCTTGTCCTGTACAAAATTAAAAAAAAATATACAGACACAGCAGATGGTAGTAAACTTTCTGTTATACTTATAGAATTCATCTTTATAAAATTATTGTATGAAGGCACAAGCGAAATTTTACTTATTATTGTATACTTTTAACAGATTTAAAGTTCTTTAATTTGACATTTTTCAAGCTTCATTGGAACTTAAAATATCTTTTGTTAGGATTCTAACTGATCTATTTGTGATTTGATTGAATTTATTGCCTCTTCTGAAGGAGATTGAAGATATCTTCTACTTAAATTGATTGCTACCATGATACAACAAAGAAGTAGAGGTCCAAAAATTGCTCCTTCAATACCAAGGCAGAATACACCTCCTGCTATTGATAATCCAGTAAGATATGGGTGTCCTCCTCTGTAATTTTAAAATACGTTTAATCGAATTAAATGAAACGAAAAATTTCTTCACAATGGCAGTCTTTCTTTCAAGTATCAGAAATTTATTTTTCATAATATAATATTTTAGAGCATTTCTCATTTTCATATTTAATGTGTTGATCTATTTGCGTGACTGCCATTGCGTTATGTAATAAGTGATGAAAAAATGTACCCTTTAATTTCCTTGTAAAATTCAGTTACTACTATATTACAAGCCAGGAAATGAAATAAGAAGAAAATGATTGCTATAAATGGTCCTTGAGTGAACCACAGTTCAATTGTTGCTGGAATGCAAGCAAAGTAGGCATCAAGGAAGGGTACTGCTCCCAACAAAGTTGCAAGAACTGATGGTAGGTATACAATTTTCACTTGAAAAAGATTATGTATAAACCAAGTCCACATTCCAAAAAAGGAAGCCAATTTGAATGTTGCGGTAAATACTCCAATAACAGCTTCTTGTAAAGCCATAGCAAACCTAAATAAATAAACATTTTTAATCTTTTAGAAATGCATTTTAAATATAAAATGACAATATTTTTCTTAGTGTAACCAAGTAAATAATAGTACAAATTATGTGCAATTTATGAATGATGTGCACTAATTTAGTTTTTTATTGCAATCAGAAAAGAATATCTAACTACAATAAAAAAAAAAATAGAAAATAGAACAGTAAATATTTGACATACCCTTTTTCATCGGATCTGCTTATATTTGTTCAATAAAAATTATATAAATTGTATTAAATTTTTAACAAAATATAAAGGATAATTTTTTTTTAATAAGATAACAAATTATTTTTAGAATAATTACCTGTGACAGCTAATAGGGCTGAAGTTTGTTACTAATTCAATTGGCTTATAAGTTTTTTCACTAGAGCTAAGCAAATAAAAAAGAGCAGTGAAAAACACAACCTGAAAACAGTTTGATATTTTTTGTATTAAAACACTTAAAGAATGTAAATTAAATTATTAAACACAATTTGATTTTTACCATGCTAAGGACAAAATTAAGAACAGCGGTTCCACTCATCAAAACTATATACAATAATTCAGTGATTATGCTGAGAACAACAGACATATTTCCTTTAACTATACTCCAGACAGAATCAAGTACTGACATAAGAATTCCAATATTCTCCTTGGCAAAGTTTTGAATGCTTGACATATTAAATAATTCTGTAAAGTGAAAATCATCATTCTTTGCCACATAAATAACTAGAAATAGTCTTTTGTGTCATACAAAAGGTATAAAATTGTATGCTAGTATGATAAAAATATTAATTTAATAGGAATATTAGATAGGTATACTCACGTAAAGGAGTTTTTCCTAGACCATCTTTTAAACTTTCCCAAACAGAAAAAGCTGCGTTTACATCAACTGATGGTCCTATCATATCTTCACCATTAGTTGACATCATCCAGGCTTGATAAAGTCTATCCCAAAGCTCTAAAACTTTTTTTTCCATGTGCTCTGCTTTTGCAGGTTCTGAATCTTTAACTAATTTCCGAATCTAAATGAAACAATTGTCAATATTAAAGATATAATAAGGTACAGCTTATTATTATATAGAATTATTCTTACTCCATCAGATATAGCAGTACGTCCATACATATAAGCATTATCCAGAACGCTATTAACAGATTCTTCCCATTGTTGAGGAACCCAATCTATATCTGGATTGTTCATTAATGTAGAGTTTAAAATTTCTCCACTTACTTGAATAAGGTGCATTCCTTCTGTATAAATCTAAATTTATAATTTTATATTTTAAAATATTATAAATATTTAGCCCTGTAGAATAAGAACTATAATTTTATTTATTGTCTTACTTGAATAGTAATAAAAATTGATGTACATATTACAAAAATTATAAGTCCTAAGATAACTGCAGTTGTGGCTACAGCATCAACTGATCCTTTTAAAATTTGTGTAATTTTTTGATCAACTATAATACTGACTTTGTAGAGACCTCTAATATTGACAGGAATCAATGCTTGATGTCGTTCTTCACACCATGAATCGATTAAATCTGTTATTTTATTACATTGATTAAGTATTGTTTTTCCTATACCAAAATAAGAATTCAATAATTTCAAATAATAATAAGCTATTGGAACAATTAAAGTAATTATTATCCATTTATGCTTCCATAAAATCATTCCAATACAAGCATACATTGCTCCATACATATACTTATCAGTATCAACAGTATGATCTTCCAAATCTAAAGACATCCGTAAATCTGCACGTAATTTTTTTAGAAAATAGCGATCTGATATAGATATTCTGCCAGATGGTATGTTACTCGCAGATCTCACTCTACGTGTAGGATGATCATAAACTATTTTTCCAACATCTGAATTCATGGATAATGATCTTCCAGTTACCTTTAGAAAAGGTTTTGAAAGTGAAGTTTTTAATTCTTCATAACTTTCTTTTGCATCAGATTGTTCACTTTCTACTACTAAAGATTCATTTTCCTCCAATACTGGCATTCCTGTAGGATTGGGTTTGGAAATATCTACATTCGTTAATGCCAATCTCACTGCATCCATAAAAGAAGTTTTTTTGCCATTCATTTCTTGATAATCTAGTATTATTACAACTTCATATATAAATCCTATTAAAAATAGTATTTGAAGACTGCAGAAAACAAAAATGGGGTACGTGCCCAGTGCATTAGATAAATATAAGCTTATCATGAACCATATAACAAAAGAACTATTACGAAATTGAGCACTATTTGCTGGAGTCCAGTACAGATATACTACAGAAAAATATCCCAAAATAACAGCACTGATCTATAAGAAAATATAGAGTTAATAAGAGTTTAAAATTTTTTATATTAAATAAATTTCGAACAAAATAATTTATTATTTTACATCTAAATATACATACCGAAAAAATGTTGCATGTTGATATGATAAAATTAAGAATAGAATTGAAAACCATAAATATCCTCCATATTAAACAGCACAGAATATTTGGTGTATATTTGTAAACCATTAATATTCCTAATAAGATTACAACAGCACTTAATATATATCTTAAATACTTTTGTAGAGATGAACCAACAGTATCAGAAATTTTGTCAAATATGCTTATAGGAACTATTGATAAGCTGAATAAAAACGGTTTGTTTGATTCTTCTGTTGCAGTAAACCATGACTGTACAATCGTACTTAAGGAAGACTTGAAAGGAAACAACACCGAACCACATAATAAAGCCCAAATAAGAGGTTTTAAAAATGGGTTGAGCACAATACACAGACCATATCCAGCTGCACAAACAACACACAGCAAAAACAATGCAACGGCATTGTATATACCTTGCTTCAAAGCTTTCTCGTGACCAGCACTGAGCCCTGATAACATGCTCAGAAGATTATCCATTGGTGTCTTTGGAGTTTCCATCTTCTATATGGAATAGATTTCTTTCAGTGATTCCGATTACTATTTAATTCTGATAACGTCATTTCTATTTTTAACAGCGAATCTTTATTTTGAGACGTCGATGGTTATATTTAAAAATTTGTGCCGTCAGTTACATATCTAGAAAGTCACATTTTTCATAAATTTTAGTTGAGAGATCTACGATGAATCGATATAATTATTTTCATCACAAATTATTAATAAATATCCAATTTAAACGAATACAGAAACATGATATTATAACCTTGAAATGATGTCACACAATAATACTAATAGTATAATACAGTGAAAATACTGATGTTGTCATTTTTGGTACAGTTCTTCTGTCACAAATGAGATGAAGAATTAAAGGAAAGGTAAGATACTTATTTTTACTAATATCTTATTCGTGTACATCGATATCATAATCGAACTGTGTTATATACTCATACAATAAAACAAGCGTCCGTATTGCAATGTGCCATATGAGTATCAGAGACTAGAATATATATATATATATATATATATATATATATTGAACCTTTTGGCTTTGCTATTTTCCCAACTTGTTCAAGTGCTATTGCGCGTGCGCAAATTTAAAAATAGTGTTACTTTATTTGTTTACATTGCCACACAGTAAATCAACAAATATTAGATGCGTATAGAATATATAATAGACAATAAGCATGTCATAAGCATTTGGACTATAAAGTGTA
>JAPYZO010000017.1:0-61265 GCA_030522905.1 Torymus flavipes | reverse complement strand
AATGTTGTTTTAAAAGCTCTTATTTGTGATCTTAGATTGTTTATACTATAAGCACATTATGTAAACGTCAAATTTTCAGGGCTTAATTGCAAAAAACTTGTCTATTATTGATTCAGATGCTGTATTGTTGTTATTTAAATTTTTTCGTATTATATATAATTCAAAAGAATCTTTTTTATAAGACTATATTTGTACTCAATGTTTGTAAATTACAATGAGGTTGCAGCTTATTATAATAAGATATTGCGTACTTACCCACATTTTCATATTTTGTTATCCTTTTTTAATTTGCACGCGTTCTCTGATTATTTTTCAAATTTACTGTTTTCTGATTCGATATATAGGTGTAAGTACGAAGATGGCATGGCAAAAATAATTTTGAAAAATAAAAAACTTAATTCAAATAACGAAAAATTTGATATAAAACGCATCTGTAATAATGGCTCATATAACTGCTTAATCCCTAGAAAAAAGTGGAAACAGTTTTCATCTTCTTATCGAACAAATATACGTTACGTGGTTTATAAGCAATAATAATAATTATTATTGCATAATTTTTAAGTTAATATATTAAAAATATTTCCGAACAAGTTATTAAAGTTTATAAGTTGGGACGAATCTCAAAAAGTAATTCTTTTTACATTTTAACGAATCTCAAAAAGTCATTCTTTTTACATTTTACACGAGTTATTACCGCAGTGGTCGATAAATTATATACCGCGATTACTGTAATTTCCTGTTTTCAAAAACTAAAGTTTTAATCATACATTCAGCACATCTTTCAATTACAAATTCTTTTTATTAAGGAAGAGCATAATAAATTTAGGGAGGAAAAACTTGGACATTTTTCTCCCGTGGTGCGTATACTATTTTTAGAAAATACCTCATTCGCATATTTGAGCCGAGAGCGAAAGTGGTACTTTCGGGCAGGGTATGGCCGAAGAAAAATAAGTTATATTTGATATGTAAACACTCACGTTGACCAATAAATATTAATTTGTTAATAATAAATCATACTTTATTAAAAGTTCATCATTCAACAGCTATACCAGTAATTAATTATAGCGACTAGCGAGTTTGTTACTCCTTACGCAACAAAAAAGTACCGAATTTCGAAAAAAAAAAATTTTTACTTTCGCTACTTATAGTAGTGATCATCCTCTCGCCCGGGGGTCTTTTTTCTCAAATACTTTAGTACATATCTAAATCTGATTATAACATCTGGACGCTGGTTTGATCGCATACTTACTTATACACGAAGAGGATGCGTTATACAAAAGTACGTAATAACAGGAGGGTGTGGACGATAGCGCGTCACGAAACTATAGTTTATACGTATATACACAAGGGTCGATGATCAGCCTGTTTATATTTAGTTGGAATGCAGGTTATTTTAAAATTTCTGGACTGATTAAGATGATGCGTTTTTATCGGGTAATTCAAAATATAGCAAACAGAAGCGACTTAAAAAAATAAATTTTTTTTTTTTATTTTAACTTTTAGTGCTTTTTGTTTGAATAGTATATTACGCACCTCGGGAGGAAAAAACTTGGACAGTCCACAGCTCGTGTAAATTGACACCCGAGCCAAAGGCCGATTTTACTCCCGTGGAGCGTATACTATTTTTCCTCACATCGAGGCCGAAAATGCCATATTTCCGTTTCGGAGCCGGGCGGGAAAGAGGCACTTTCGGCCCGGTGTGAGGAAAATTTATTTATTTCTTATCAAATTTAATGGTTATAAATATCTAGATTATAAATTTAGTAATTATAATAAAATTTAAGATTGCCATACTTTAAGTTTTTTTAATCTACCCGAAATCTGAAAAAGTAGAATTAGCCCGTTTTGAAGTACTTAATTAGTTAAGTACCTCAATTATTTAAGTATAACATTGAAAAGTCAATTTAATATTTTTCGAATTTATGAATAATTTAGATAATATTAGTACAGGACTTACTGGTTCGAAACTTATGATGACTTTGTTAATAAATGTCAGTATTGACAGAAACAAGGACGTACGAAATAATTTGTTTTAATATTTATTCTTAATTGATTTGCTTTGGACAAAGGTTTATTAAAAATGAAAATTTTTTTCCACTTTTGACTTATAATAAAATTTAGGTAAGTACATACGAAAATTGTATGTATTATTAAAGTGAAATCCTTTTAGTGAAATGAAAAAACAAAAAATGAAGTAATTGTCTTTTTACTTCTTAAATTTATTTTCGATTTATAAACATTGTCGTATAAAACTTTTAAATAACATAAAAACTGAACTTAAAGTTTCACCTTTATAAAACAACTCTTTAATTGTTCGTGATGATTATCAATTATATAAAGAAGTTTCGAGAAGTAAAAGGAAAAAAAAAATAAAATAAAATATTTTATGCGAATAAACATTTTTCATTTTGGTATGTTATTTCGTATGTCGTTACACCACAGATCGAAATATACACAATTATTTCACTCTCAATAGATGGTTGTGTTCAAATTTGTGTCTTTTGTTCAGCATTAAACGCTCGAAGTCGCAATTTTCATTTCCCAGAAAACTTCTTACGAAACCCGCGTGAAGAGAGGCTGGATTACTAGTAGTTTCACGATCTTCGAGATGCCGTGTCTTGTCCTTTAATCGTCGGGGCCTCGTGATGTATACCCCGAGAGTCCTTTAGATTTCATCTACTTATTAATAAATATTTATAATACCTACATAGCAAAAGCCCAGCGCAAGGTGGGCCGTGGCGGCGACACACGCAATCTTTACATGCGCGCTTAAGTGTATGTGAAATGAAAGGAAGTATCGCGTTGGAGAATCACATGAGAAGGCCAAAGCCAAAGGTTCGTTTAATGGCGTCCCAGTAATATCGGTCCCAGTTTTCTTTTGTTGCGTCTTCCTCGCTGTAATGTAAAATAATGAATGTTTGAGCGTTAAGAGACTTAGCTACTTGGGTATTCCAAAATTTGTAAAATCATAATTTTATAGGGATTTTGGATTAATCTAAATCAAGTGTTATTTTATTGGTTGCTCAAAACATATTAATATAACAAGTTACATATAAAAAAGTAAAACGGTCAAGTAAAAGAAAAAAAAAGAATATATATATAAAATACTAATGAGTTTAAAATATTCAACTGTAAACGAACTTAAAACTAATACCATTATTTATCGCTAATATAAATTTAAGAAATTGAGCTTTTTAAATAATAGGAAAATTGAAAAAAGTGTTGTAATATTGAAAATATAAGAACAATTTTTAGAAAACAAATTAATATTAATATAACGAATTACTTTAAACATACTGATGTAAAAACAATCATTACCTTACAGGAACTCCAGTTTGCACTATTTTAACTTCAGTATGATCACTTTTTTCTTCTATATTAAAAGTAACGTCACTAAAATGTCCCGCTGGCCACGATTTGCTCCTCCATTTTTGTACTATTTTCGTCGGTGAGAGCTCAACGAATTCACCATAAATATTTCCGCCAAATAACTCGAACTTTCCACCTTTCTTAGCTTCGAGTTTCACTACGCCCTTAGTAAATGCTATAACCATCTGCAAACAATAAAATTAAAGTAATTATAAAAGACCAAAATACAGTTTTTGCTATAGCGGCTTTATTCATATCTGCGTCAAAAAAATATATTCTAAAATTCGTACGCTTGCCTACGTAGGTTCTTATGAATAGTTACAAATATTAATAGTCTTATGTTATTTGAAAAAATTATATAAACATCAATCATATCTATGCTTCTTCATATACTTTCATCTATTAAAAAACGTTGTTATATTTAGCAATGCATGCATTATTTGAACTGACTTTTCGAATTCTTTGATAAATCTTTCTATTCGAAAATTATCGAATTTTCTATTACTGAACGTATGTAATTAAACGCAAAAATAGACAAAGGAATTTGAAAGAACAATGTTGAAGAAAAAATTAAATTATTTTTACGTTGACGAAATTTTAAATTACAAAATAGATTTTAAATATTTTACTACACACCTCAGGCGTTGTCATAACGTTGTAAAATTCATTCGCTCTACACAAGAATTTTCGTTGTTGTTTAACTGTTGTTGTTGTTATTTTATAACCAGCAGGTTTTGATGATTCTTGATTGTTGTTTGAAGAATTTAACACTGGATTCATCTGCATCTGAAAAATTTATTAATAATTTGTAAAATTTTTAATATTATATAATCAATAGAAAATTTAGATATTAAACAAATTTTTTGTTGTACCTTTGAATTAAATCCACTAGTTATGTTGGTAATATTTTCTTTCATCTTATCTTTTTTTGGAAGGATCATTCCTTTGGTAAATTCTGAAAATTATAAAAATTAAAATTATAAAAAGTATGAAGTCATTGTAAAGAGTTTAATGCAATATCTAATATGACTTTACATGTACCTTCTTTCAAACTGCTAACATACTTTCTTAATTTTTCTCTAATTGCATCTTTTCCTTTTGTATGAAGTAAATGTTTAGTTTGTTCTCCTTCCTCAGTACTATCTTTCAGCGTGATTTCAATCTATATAAAAGAAAGTATTTTTTTTAACTATACAGTGTTACATAACAAAAGTTTTAACATCTCAATTAACAATAATAAAAAGTACTTACATCTACTTCAGATATGTCATTCTCTTCTGACAAGTTTGGGATATTAATTTTACCTTCTATTTTCTTTTTTGTATTTGGATCTGAACATTTCCATTTTAATGAAATATTCCATTCATAGAAGAAAATTAATTTTCCTTTCCTATTATTTGCTACTGCTTCTCCTTCGCACTTTTCTATTTCAGTTATTTTACATTTGACTAAATAAGAAATATATTAATTAATATTATTGTAGTTTTTTATTTTTCTATATATTATTATTTTTAAGTCATTTGGAGACGTGTATAAAATTTTTTTTTAATAATTTAAATAATTAACAAAATTTTTATTCTTACATCCATCTCCCTCTATGATGGCATCTGTAAAAAGTTCCTTGATTTTTTCTTGTGACCAGGCACATGCATTTTTCTCTGTCCTAAAATATGAAGAAAGTGATTGAAAAAATGGATTCATTTTAGTCAGTTAATTAACGAAAAATGGAGTAATTTTAACAATTTATTATAAATATAAATTAATGGTTACATCTATTAATAAGCAATGAAATTTACATTAAGTAATTTTGATAAAACAAATATACCACGTTAATTCACTTATAAATCAAATGTGAAACAATTCAATTGATCTGGACAGACTACTCATTGGTAAAATAACAGACTTACCAGTGCCAGTTGTTAACATTGGTAGCATCTGGCCTTTCCTCAACTATCCATCGTGGATCACCTTCACCCCACTTGGCCATGTCAATGGAACCACACTAAGACTTTAGTTTGGAAAAGTGCAGCAGCACAGGGATCACGTGTACCTGGTAATTCAAAAAGTATTTCTTGAAAATATTCTAATGACATACAGCTACCTAGTTTTCCATGCGCAAAGCGGCAGACCTCATGCTCATGACTTATTCAAGGTGGAGAAGAAGAACGTCGCGTACCTATTCGGTCACAATCCCGTGAATCGACTATTCTCAAAGTCTGCCCCTTCGCGACGACAATACATATACATATATATCGTCGTGTGCAGAAGAATAACCTTATAGGTACTTACGGCCAGAACGGTCCTCGGAGGCTGAGCGACGAGGGCCAGCGGCTGCGTTAAAGAATCTGCCAGATTATTCTATATACGGACGTCGTCGGCCGTCGGCGATAGGATCTCGCGGTAATCGATGTCGATACTCGCAGAAAGAAGGCCTTGGTTGATTCGACGGCAAGTGTCTATACGGGGAAATAGAGTATAAAGCTCGTCAAACTGATGGCGGTCTGCGGATATCTGAGAAAATTCCCAAACGACACGATTTGGTTCTTGCGATGGAAAGAGAGAGCGTGGTAGTGCTCCGATTTATAGAGGATCCGCGTGCGCGCGCGCCTGCACACGAAGAGTACCTATATCACACTGCTCAGTGGGCTGCCTGTGCGCGAGAGGTGAACTAACTCTACAGCCACGAACGACGGGTATGAGAGCTACGTCCGTGGCGCTCCCGTGTTCCTAGAGAAACTTTCTGGAAAGAAAACGTATACTGCAGGAAACTTCTAGAAAAAGGCCTCGAGCCGTACCTACGCCTGCTTGCGCGGCTTCAGTTTGCGCGATCGGTAAGGTTGGCCGGTAATCTGGGAATTATGTTGCTGTGACCGATCGAGGGCGCCACATAACGGGTAAAGAAGGCTCGATTCAAATGTTACCGCGAAAGCGCGTTGGTGTGATAAAGAAAGCTTTGACTTATTTTTCCGATTTTTATTGTTTTATTACTTGTCTGAAATGCACATTACGGACCTGCTCCGAAAAATTAAATCTAGAGCTTTTCAGTATTATTTATAGACAATGATAATAAGTTCTTTTTCAAATGCTTATTATGTATTCTAGGGAAGTCTTATTGTAGGTATAATTTAAAAAATATAAAATAAAATTTTTTTAGAATGACGAAATTTCCTATTAAGCACGAATTCGAGCTGTGGGTTTTATCCAAAGCTTTTCTAGACTGAAAATGATAAATGTTTGAAAAAAACGTATAAAAACTTTTTTAACGTACCACATTTTATGAGTTGCAACAAGCATACGAATCATCTATAAGGACTGCTAATCTATACTCTTCTTCATGAGAACACTATTTTCCTCGCGTCAATTAGGAGCATGTATATTACAAAGTCTATCAAAACATTTTAATAAAAATACTTATATATATGTACAAAGTATTTACACTGTTATAATATATTTATATAATATTTAATAAATTTTTAAATAAAATTGTCGGCTTTATATTTATATCGACTTCTTTTGGCTTCAGGCGTGTGCGATGATCGTTTGGAGGTTTAATTAGTTCCGATTTTGAGCAGGGGTAAGGCTTGGTGTGAAAATATTCGTGTCTAAGAGCCTGGCGAAGCAATAAAATAAGTACTTTTATTGAGAATCTAATTATTTTTATAGATTTATTAGATTATAGATATTACATACCTCTTCGGCTGTCAATCGTTTTGATGAATCGTATATTAATATAGACCTTAAAAGTTCAACAGCTTCTGGGCGAGCATCTGGAACAATGCGTTCCCACAACACACCTTTGTGATATGGAAATGTTATTTTATTATAATCGGGCAGAGAACTCAATTCCGGCCATGATTCTGCTGTGGGCGAACCGAGATGACTTAGCACAATTGCTAACTGTTCAATATCACTATCCCCCTAATAAACGAGTTTTTCAAGCAATTTCAAAATTTCTTTATTTTATTTAATTAACATATAAAAATTTATTACCTCTTATAGATTAAAAAAAAAACTTGAAAAATAATAAATGATAGGTTCATTAAATTTAATAAGTAAACAACTAACTGGAAAAAGTGGCGAATTATTAAGCAATTCTCCAAATATACAGCCAACTGCCCACATGTCAACAGCTGCGGTGTAAAATCTTGCTCCATAAAGCAGTTCTGGTGCCCTGTACCACCGTGTTGCCACTTGATGCGAATAAGGACGACTTACGTCCTCCCACATCAATCTACTCAATCCAAAATCGGCGATTTTCAAAATACCGTCTTCGCCGATTAGTAAGTTAGCTGGTTTTAAATCCTAAAATAGGTTTAGATGTTTTACATCACAACTAAATGAGTTTTCTTTGAAAGTGTATTTGTTTAGCGTTTTGTTCTTTTAAAAACATCTATATCTTGCATTCTTTCGTAATAACGCATAATTACACGCAAACGTAAACTTTACGGAAAAACGTAGTTATGCACTACATAGAACTATAAAAACTTGAAAATTTAAATAATTAATGATAAATTATTGAAAACCGTCTAAACATCAGTTTAATATCAAACATCTACAAATAGTATTCACGTTACTCAACAATTGTGAAACAGTGATAGTATTCATACCCTGTGCATAATATTGTTGTAATGCATGTATGCAACACCCTCCAATAGCATTCTCACATACGTTTTTATTTGCGACTCTTTCAGTGGCTTATCGTAATCTTTTAATAGTTCCCATAATCCGGAAGGCATGTACTCGAAAACCATCACGAAATCTAAACCTGCAGGAAAAGTGTCCAGAAGTTCAACAATCTACAAAAATTGGATGGCAAATTAATTCTTAATCATCTCTATTTTGGAAAAATCTTGTTATTATTTATTTACATTATTTTTATTAAAATTAATAATCTGTGCTATTGTTTCATTAAGTTTTTTTTTACTTTATACGTTCTCTCTTAATCATTTCGAAGTAAAAAGTATATTATTATTTATATTACAACTCTCACATTTATGCAAAATTCTCTATTACACCGAAAAAATGTTTAAATTTGAATAATTTCAATTAAGTTGCATTCAATCGAATAGTCGATTTGACAATTTAAAAAATATCAGACATCGTAAAGACTCTGCCCAAAATACTATTTATAGCCCTTGACGATTATTGCATAAATAAAAGAGCAGCATGGCGCCCAAGTGATTCTCACGTATGGATGCTTCAACCGCTGCAAAGTCTTGACCTCACGTACGAGCGCCGTTGGTATCCCGTCCTCGATCCTCTTCAGCAGTATCCTCTTTAAGGCCACGGGCCTGGGGATCGTGCACGCGTTGTCGAAGGCCTTGAGCACCAGACCGTGCGCGCCCTCGCCTATTTTCCCGACAATGCTGTATCTGTTCATTTCGCGACTGCGAAAATGAACGAGGAAGCTTCAAGATTTTTGAATTTTAGACGACGAACTAACAAGAATTTATGCTACAGGAGTGATGCATAACTCGTGGGTGTAACTAGATTTCACTTTGAACCGAAATGTTTCTCTTGCCTCGTCGCCATAGCAACTGTAGTAGGGACTGCATACATTGTATATGTATTCCGTTATGCTTGGAGCTTTTATATTTTCATTGCGCATGTTTAAACTCATATATATCTATAGGTATACACCAGATTATAAGTAGGTATTCAAAAGCTTTAATGCAATGGTAGCATTTTAAAAAAGAATAATATATATTAAATTTACGAAAGAGTAATGCTGTTTTCGTACTTGATAAATCAAATGGAATAAATTTTCAAGAAATAATTAATTGATTTGAGTTGAGTATACAAGTCAATAAGATTCAATAATTTTTTTTGCATATTATTTTATTAAATTTAAATTTCTTAAGCTTTTACAATCTATTTTAGAAGTTTTATTGTTCTAAATATAGTCGATATTATTAACCTTAGGTGGCTGGAATATTAAAACATTACCACGAAACTTTTAAGCAAAAGTTACTTTGTAATTTTAATGAAAGTTCAATTGTCAAGACATGCAGAATGTGATAAATCATTAGTTATAATATTAAAATCTAAATAGTTTTGTAGTAATCTTTAGATATAACAAACTATTTTAAGTAAATAAAATTGAGATAAAAACGATCGTCAAAATAAAATTAGAATAATTACTTGAACTTCAATCGCAAACGTTTTATTTTTATAAATAATAGACATAACAAAAGTTATAGCATGAAAAAACATTTAAAAAATGTTTCCACTTTTATTCGCTAATTTCTACATACTTTGCACAAAGCTGGTATTTATCAATTGAATTCTTTTACAGTATAAAAAACGAAAGTAATTCATACGTACCTTCGTATAATCTTATAAATTAATGTAAATTATATCATGGAGAATTAGTAATTAGATAGATAAAAAAGCAATGTCTTTTTTTATGTTTTAATATACTTCAAATTGAAAAATGTTTTCAAAACGTACATAATTACTAAATTTCTATATAAGTATACGCAGTTTTGCGTAAAAAAGGAACGATTAATTTAATTCGTAAATATAAATTTGCAAATAAACTTGCGAGTGCATTTAAGAAACAAATAAGCCCGATCGAGTGATTTATTGACATACATCATTACAATACAATTTTAGAGAACGATCGAGCGAGAGCCAGCGAGCGAGCCTTAAATTTTCTTTTTTGCCTTTTAGTAACAATTATTAACAAAGCCTCCGATGGACTTTCAATCATAAATCCAGCTTGATATCATTGAGCATTAAGCGTTGGTCGTATGTAATCAAGAACTATTTAATCAAGAAAAAAACAAAAAGACGCTGATATTTTTTGAGATATATTAATCTCGCCAATTGCATCTTGCCTGATCGTCATCCATCTTTACACAATGTTAACATTTAAACTACAAAATGAAAGTTTCCTTTTTTCGTTTTTATTCATTCTCTATTATGATGATACAATCTTATTAATTAATTGTTAACACTAAGATTGCCCCTAACTTATCCGCACCCTTGCGTGTTCGATCGATAGCTATTTTCTTATCCTCTATTCAAGTTACGAATTATTCGCTCCGATCGATTGGTTTTTCTCGTTATCATTTGTTTTAAAAAAATTTTAATGAATCAAGTTAAATCTTTCTACACACAAGTTGGTAAACAAATCGATGGTCCATCAATTCAGTGACATAATACTTGTTCACATACGGTTTTAAGAGCTCGATTCCTTTTCTCTCTCTCGAAATTTTAGTCCCTAGACACTCTTGCTATTATCACGCACACACTCTTATCTTTTCATCTCTTTTACTCTTAAATCCCTTACATATTTATCGACGAGCACATTTTGGAGCAACGCAGGATTGTTTGTTTCAACTGCGCTAATATAAAAAGAAGAAAGTAATCGGAGATTACGATCCATCCTGCGGGGACGAGTAATAATCTGGTTTCAAAGACTGTATATAAAATAATGATATTAATAGTTTATATTCTAAGGAGCGCGATTAATAGTAAAACGCCGCATGATTCGGTTAAATTAAAGAAATAATTTATCAGTTGCACAAGAATTTACAAAATTAAGTTGACACATATACGATTATTCTGACTCAAAGAACAAAAGCTACATAATATATGCGAAAAAAAGGAAAAGGAAAGAAAAAAAAACAAAAAGAGAAGAAATGGAATAGCCCGCATCTCATGCACAAGTCTTTTGAATCCTCGTTAAAGCAAGTGTCCTATGGATCAAACGGTCCCTCTCTTATGCTTGTAACTTCTTTTGTCGTCTGTTTTCGGAACGAATGAAAAGTGTAAAAAGCTCACTCGTATCCGCAGGGAACGATGCGGCTTTAATCGTTTCAGCAACATCCGGTCTTGGAGCCCTGAATGCCCGAAGTGTCGATGATGTTACCTTGATCGATTTTAAGCTTGCTGCTCTGATCACTGGCCGCGCTCGATGGCGGTCCCACTCGGCTTTTGATTTCGGCGGCCATTGTCATAAAGGCTTGCTCAACGTTCATCGCGTTTTTGGCCGATGTTTCAAGGAATGGAATGCCGAGTTGATCAGCATATTCCTGTTAAAAAAAAAAAGAAATCAAAAAAGAGTTACTTTGTTGCAATATAAGAAATATTCAATTACAATGTGTAGGGCGCCCTAATATTAAACGAATCACGATAAAATTGAAGTTAACTAGAGAAATTGTTTAGCTCAACTTATGCACTGCATATTATTTTGAATCTCCAAATCCTAAATAATGAAGATCATATTTTTAAATACAACGGTTTACCTACTGTAGAGTAAAGGTATTATAAAATAGATCATTGAAAACTAGTCGCACCTGTATTAACATTTTATTAATGAAATTCGACGTTTTTGATAGTGTCAAATTGTTATTCAAAAATATAATCTTCAGATATAGGATTTCAAAATTCTGCACAATCTGCATACATAAGACAAACTAAATAAATTTTCTATCGCTTAACTATAGTTACCATCAATTTTATAGTGAATCATCTAACATTCCACCTCTTTATTACAATGTTCTCAAAATTAAAAATTAAAAATTCGATAAATTAATCCATAAACTGAAGTAAATTTCATATAAAAGTTTAAAAAATATAAAAAAAAGTTTTAGTTTTTAAAGCTATTTAAAAAAATATCATTTCTAGTCTATATTTAAAAGAGCTAATGTTTATTTAGGAAATTTATTGATGTCTCGTTTCTTCCTCTAATAATTGTTGAGGTATAAGTCAATTTCTGTCAACAATTTAATATAATTTAATAAATTTAATTTAATAAATATAAGTGGAGATTATTTCATGACTAAAACTAAAAAATTTTTTACTGCTTAATATATTATGTCAAATTTAAAAGAAATTATATTTTTCATGTATTATTACATCAATACATATTTTATTGCTACCAATAACTTAGCAAAATATCAAAATAAGCAAATGTAGTACTTTATTTTTAAACTAAATTTTGGTGAGTCATTAACATGGAACTATGATATCCATAAATCTTTATTATGTTAATCTTATATCAGTATTGTATTCATATAATATGTTCTAAATAATACATGAATAAATTATATAGATTCTATTTATGTAAAATACTTAAACATATTAATCAAAACTTTTAAATATTTAAATTTATATCAGAAACAGAATAAGTTTCTTATTAGTCATGCAATGAAACGAGTTTTAATTATCTAATCATTTTAATTAAGTATAATATTTCAATATGTGTTCAAAATTCAATAATTTTGAAAAACTTTAAAATTATTTAGTTTTATTGTTTATATATTTATATAATACTGTTTTAAACACCATTCATTTTTATGCATCATTATTAAGAGTAAAAATGTTACTTTATTTTTATATTAAAATATGGATGATCTTATTTATTAAAAATACATAATAAATGGCTTAAAGCAGACTTAAAATTTTCTTTAATTAAAAATTCATTTGAAATAATGTTTATAGAATACTTAGAAGCAAATTCACATAATTTTTTTTATTTTCAATGCTATAAGCTAAGCAAGTTAATTAACTAAACATATGCTTCTCTGTTGACAGGTATTACATATAAATTACTAAAATAAGTTACTAAACTTTAAAACATAAAAAATGTGATGACTTATGGGATTGAATGAAATATCTTTTTTAAATAATATATTTTACCTTAGCTGTTGTGTAATCAACGACTTTCTTAGTATGAAGATCAGATTTGTTGCCAACAAGAAGTTTGTTAACATTATCACAGGCATAGCGGTCAATTTCTTCAAGCCACTGTTTGACATTGTTGAACGATTCCTGATCTGTGCAGTCATAAACAACAATAATACCATGAGCTCCACGATAGTATGAACTGGTAATTGTCCTAAATCTCTCCTGGCCAGCAGTATCCCAGATTTGTAATTTTATCGTCTTTCCGTCAAGATCAATTGTTCTTATTTTGAAGTCAACTCCAATTGTACTAATGTAGCTTTCTGTATAAGTGTCATCGGCAAATCGAAGAAGAAGGCAAGACTTTCCAACACCAGAGTCTCCGATGAGCAGAAGCTTGAACAGGTAATCACTGCAAGAGAAACAAACTATAGTTAGTACAAGACAAGAAATGAGCAAATGGCACCACTATAAATAAACCAATGAAATGTCATCTGAACAGGCAATCAAAATACACCCATGCAGCCCTTAAGAAAGGCTCTTAGATTCACAGCTTATTCATTTGATGACTCAACATAATCACTCAACAGCGGGTAAAGGAGAAAAAACAACGAAAACGGAGTTAACAAGGGAGGAAGGAGGCGCAAAGAGGGGGAGGATACACCAGTGTCCCTCTCTTCTTTCATACAAACATGTTTCGTGTCTGCCGTTTTTCTTGCGTCACGTAAGTAAAAAGAGCACGGGGGAAAAACCACAAACAAAGAAAAAGAGACGAAGCGCTGAGAGTGAGGGAGAGAGAGTCTAGGCCATCGCATGTGTCGATAATACGAAAAGCCAACGACGCGCTCAGCTGTGTGGGTATATATACCTACGCAGCGCTCAGGTACACAGATGCAGGTATGAAACGGAGCGACGTTAGCCGAGCGACAAAGACAGACAGATAGGCAGGTAGACAGACAGTCGAACAAATATGAGGAGGAATCTGGCTTTTCCTCTCGCGTGCATTTTTCACCGAGCGCGCGTTAAGGTTAGAAAATTCTACGCACAAAGCTCAGGCGATCGGGGGGAAGCATCGAAAGACTCACTCGGCTCCTCGCCATCATGAGCTCGGCTCTCTTTTTCTCTCTCTCTCTCGCTGGCGTGCAACTTTCATCGCTTTGCGCGTTTGCTATGCGCTGCGCGGAACAGAGCCGCGAGAGTCGCCCATTGATATCGCTTCCCTGCTGCTGCTGTGATTAAAAGTAAAAGCGAGATTCTCGGCGGCGTATAAGTATAGCGCGCATAACGCACAGCATGCGAAAAGGGGGCCGAGCATACACACACACACACACACACACACCTACGTTATGCCGAAAGGAATGGCACGCGCAACGACAATGATGATAATGAGTCGCATGCATGATGTATCGCCACGAGAAGAAAAACAAAGGCCGCGAAAGAGATTCGCAAGCGAATTTGCAACGCCAGCAGTTTACATGCAGTAGCAGATCGCAAACGAGGCGCGTCGCGCTAAGTATATACGATTCTCGGTGCTTACAGGTTGTCGCCTATAGGTACAAACGTGTATACGATACGAGACAAGCGCATATAAGCAAAAAGGGGGCCGTGACAGGCGTAATGCTTGATTTACTCACTATTCGGGATTCATCGTGGACATGCTACGATCCGCGCAGAGTCGAAGGCGATGAGTGTGTGCGCGCGCTCTCGGGGGACTATATGCGTGGCGCCTTTATTATCGATGTCGTGGCAGCAGCAGCAGCCGAGGTGAAAATACTGGAGGCGGCGGCGGCGGCGGCGTGACGATGGCAGCAGCGGCTGAGTACTTAGTAGCAGCAGCACTAGTTACGGGCCAAAGTGTCTTTCTCTCCTCCCGATCGTTGTCGTCTTCTTCCTCCTCCTCCTCGTCGTCGTCGTCGTCGTCGCACGCACTGCTCTCTCGCGTTGCTCTCGGCACACACCAGGAGGATAATGCGCGATGACGACACTGGGGCGCGCGCGCTCGCGCGAACAAGCGAGTATAGCTCTAACGCGCGGGAAGGAGGGGGGTCAAGAGTGAGAGAGAGACAGGAGAGAGAAAGGCAGCTGTGAGCAGCTGCGAGACAGAGATGGAACACGTGTCGGGAGTATGAAGGCGGAACCGTATGACGCGCGTACGACTGTATGCGTAAACACGCGCGCGTGTATGTGTGTATTATGAGCCACACGCTTTTTTAAAAGCCAGAGCGGTCAGCTCTTCTGCGCCTAGCTAGCTCTCGGACGGACGGGCGTACATGTAGATGGGTGAAAGAGCGAGGAAGATAGAGCGGGTGAGGGAGGGAGGAGTAGGTACTCGCGCGTACTGCGCGTGAAGAGAGGAACAATGGCGCTTGTACGCGATAGCTCTAGATGTGTATATATATATATATATAGAAGAATATAAAGAATATATATATATATATATATAGAAGAATGAGTCCGAGATCCGAGACTCCTCTCGCGCGATTCTATATATACATCATCTCTCTCTTGCACTAGCGCGCTGCAGGACGCTTTCATTCCTGTCTCGCCCGCACTCTCTCTAAGCGCGCGATATAGAGTGCACCGCCCGCGTCTATGTGTACGCAACTGTGTATAGGTATACAGTTAATCGGGCTTTCAATGCCCTTAAAACAGATGGACGCGAGCATGGGCAATCGCTCGGCTTTCGACATTTTCGAGAAATTCAGAAATATGATTGTCGAAGGTCGGATCAGAGCGAGTAGGTAGGGCGATAGTCAATCCACGCAAACGAGTTTACGATGTTGTGTGTTTAGAGATTGATTAGTCATTTGCGGTGCGATTGGGTTTCACTTAAAAGCATTTGTGGCGCTGAAAGGGGCACGGCTATCTGTTTCGCGCTTATCTAGCTCCGAAATACAGATTGGAGCAAAGGCTTTGGGAAAACTATTTGATAACTCAATATTAGGAATTATCGATTTTATTTTTTTTTCTCAATGGATTTTGGTCATTGTGGATCAGTTGCAAGTATGTTAAAAATATTACTCCATCCTAAATAATATATATACCCGGTATTTTGTAATACACATAGTTAAGGAAAAGGGTTTTTTATTGGTTTGCAAACTTGGGTAAGCTGTCAATTTAGGTATCTAGATTTAAAAGCCTTTTGCAAATGTTCTATTAATAATTCGCAAAGTTCCTTTATAATGGAACAATCAACATAATAATGTTCATTATAAGTTTGTAAACTAATGCATAATGAAGAGCCAGTTTTAATTTTCTCGTCATACATATGGCATATATAACTGTAACTCCAAAATTTTAAAAATAAAGCTAATAATTAATCGCATCAATTGTCGAATTACTGTGCTTCAAACATCTTGGATGAAAATAGATTTAAATATTAATTTAAATTTCTCCTGTAGCTATAATATAAATAATGAGAACAATAATTCAAGAATTTCACGAAAATAATTATTTATCTGTCTATCTAATTTGTATTCGAAAAGAAAACGCAGTCTTGTTTTATCAGTCGAATTAATTTCTATGCGTAATATTTAACTGACTCACAGGTTTTACCATAAATCCAAATGACTTTTTCATAACTTTCTCTATATCTCTTCCATCTCCCGGTCCCCCGTCGCGCGATTTCTAGGAACACGCGGTCCGTTTTCCGAATTTTCCCCCATTCTGCCAAAAATCTTATTCTGTTTTCCGCGTTCGCTCACGGATATCGAAAAGCCAACGAGCAGCCAATCACCGACCGCAGGTGCAGCCCGAGTAGTACGCGACTAGTTGACGCTCGTTCTTGCGGCGGTTTTCGACTCCCCATGCTGTCTCTCGCTCTTCATTCGAGTAATTTTCATCTCTCGTTCGACTCACAAAGTCTTGCCTACGCTTTGCCCTCATCGTGCCTATCTTTTTTTGCAGCTTTAACCTTTCTGCCGAATATTGACTCTGGGAAGTTGAATTTTCACTATCATCTCTTGGTTTTCAGCTGATTTGGAAACCCTGGTTATTGAACGTGACATAAGTAATTCTCTGAACTGGTTGCAGAAAGTAAGATCGACGTGACTTTAGTTACAATTGCGTCTGATTATGTTTATCAGTTCAAGATAGGATTCACGGGAAAAATCAAAATTATAATCGTTTCAACGGTGTTGATAGTCCAAGGTAATTTTTTTCTATTTTTCACAGGATTTCTCTGGTTATTAAATGTAGCAAACATTTTTGTACTCTTACTAATAACTCTATCAGAAATAGTATGTCGATGACGTTTGTAAAACGTTATTAAATTAAATTATATTTTAATTGAAGAAAAATGTTCAGTTTTATATTAAAATTTAAAAACCGTTCTCATACTGAATTGTTTTTCCAATTATCATTTTATTTTTTCCCGTTTGTTTTGTATAAAAAAGTAATGTGTGTCGGATAATATTTTAAATTAATAAAAAGTAGGTAACTGAAAATTTGTATTAAACAGCAAAGATTATTAAACAAAAATATTTACTTACTTTATTTACAGTTATATCTTATATAAGATATATATATGTGCAGCTGATGACCTCATACTTACTTTACACCTGTGAGGACAATGCATTTCAAAATTGGCGCCAGTGTACGTCACGACGACATGATTCATCTGCGCAGTAGCTCCGCAGCTGTTCGCGGAATGACGGAACGAAACACGCAAGAGCCATCGGATCCAGGATAAATAAAATTCGGCGGTTATTTGCAATTTGTTTAGTTATGATTCGCGATAACGATTAACATCGATGCAGTGTCGTATGTATCATTGACATCATCAAGACTCGCATAATGTGAAAATACAAGGCTAACTTTTTCTATGTTTTTGTTGACAGAGTAACGAGTGGCGGACGTCTTCAAAGGGGGCCAGCGGGCCAACTTTGCTGAATGTTGTTCGATTCAAGAACGGGGTACAAGTTGCAATTGAAAATTTAACAGCTGACTCACTCGCTTTTCCCGTTAATTAATAATTTTGTTGATTAATTATAGTCGTAAGTTCCAATGATACTTGTCTTTTCCAAATACTGGATAAACAGTAACTTAACCTTCAATTTTTAGGTATGTATACAAAGAGAACAATAAAAGTTTACAAGGCTGTAACGAGATTTTTTATTGCAACTACTGATCCAAGGACATATGTGATTATTATTGAGAAAAACAGACTGTGTCACCAAAACAAAAACATTCCATAAGGTTTCATTTCTTTTGAAAAAGCTAATTTGTTTAGTTTGTCGTCTTTTCTATATTTTTCACCAAGATATAACAAGAAACACTAATTAAAAAAAACTACATTTTATAAAAGTTTATGGGAAAAACATACCAATGGATATCAGTAGTGACTATGAGAGTGATTATCCTCTCATCGAGCATCCAAGAAGTATCATTCATGTAGATGTGGACTATTTTTATGCTCAAGTTGAAGAGCTTCGTCATCCAGAATTTCAAGGAAAACCATTAGGTGTACAACAAAAAAATATAGTTGTTACTAGTAATTACGAAGCTCGATCATTTGGTGTGAAAAAATGTATGTTAGTTGAAGAGGCTATACGCATATGTCCAAATCTTATTTTAGTTCGTGGAGAAGATTTAACACCGTACAGGCGTATGTCTGCTAAGATTTCTGAACTTTTGCACCAGTTTACACCAATGATTGAAAAATTAGGCCTTGATGAGAATTTTATTGATGTTACATCAATAGTTAATGAATATGCAACACATAATAATAGTTTGAAAAGCTCACAACATGATGATGCTAGTGAAAAAGAAAATACCTTTTTACCTCATGAGCCAGAATACTATAAACCAATCGGAGAAATCTTTGGTCATCCAGACGAAGATTGTCCATGTGGATGTCACATCCGCTTAGCAGTGGCAAGTAAAATTGCCATGGATATGAGAAATAAAATACACAATGAATTAGGTCTCACTTGCAGTGCAGGGATTGCACATAATAAACTGTTGGCTAAATTAGGTGGAGCCTTACACAAACCTACTCAACAAACTATAATTTATCCATGTTGTGCTACAGAGTTGCTTTCTTCATTAGGCTCGGTTTCAAAAATACCAGGTGTTGGACGAAGAACAGCTGAATCATTAACTGCTAATAATATTTTATCTGTTAATGATGTCCGAAAAACTCCTTTAGAACGGTTACAAGTGAAGATTGGTAAAGAATTAGCTAGAAAAATAAAAGATTATGCAGAAGGTATGTTTGAAAATTGCAAAATACCCATCCATATTACTTAATATTATATTATAAATAATATATATGAATTTTGATGATGCTACATAAAATAATCTTGGAAGAAGTGTTTAATCATAATCAAATTAATCATAATTTTTAATTTATTTTTACATTAAATTTAGATATTTATTTGTACCAGAATCATAAATTCATTTATTTATTTGTTAGTATCCTACTAGAAGTCTCAACTCTATAATATTGAGTTTCAATCAAATTAACTAGTTCCCCTTTCTGTTTTTATTCTATTACTTAATATTTTTTGTACTAGACTTTTCTTCAAAGATTTTTAACAATAATAAATGTAATTAAAAATTGTATTATTTTAGGTATTGATGATGCACCAGTTAAACCATCAGGAAGGCCTCTATCAATTGGTTTAGAAGATGGTTTTAAAAAAGTTTCGTTAGTTGACGAAGTTGAGTCTCGTCTTAGTGCTTTATTAAGAAGACTAACTGAATTAGCAGCTGAAGATGGAAGGATTCCAGTTTGTATAAAGTTAACTGTAAGAAAACAAGATAGTTTATGTAAGCCAAGCTCTTCTACAGGAAAACGAGAAAGTAGGCAATGTGCACTTCCACAGCACCTTGTACCTTCAAACAAAGGAGCAAAAGGAATTCAGTTTTATGATCACTCAAAAATTTTAGCACTTATTATGAAATTGTTTCATCGTGTTGTTGATGTTTCAAAGCCATTTCATTTAACTTTACTAGGCTTGGCATTCACTAAATTTCAAGAAGAAAAGTCTTCTGGTAAAAGTAGTATTGCATCATTTTTACGAAAACAAGTTGCTGTACAGTCAGTTATGGATATTAGTTCAGAAGAAAATTTTTCTGACTGTAGTTTAGGTTCACCAATGAGTATCAGTCAGCAGGACCGAAGTGATTGCGAAGAAGATATTGATGGAGAGTTCAGAGAAAATAAAGATTTTGGAAACAAAGTACCATTTCAATCTAATTCTTGTCATCGTATTCGCGGTGTAGATAGAGCTACTCCAAGTCCAATTGATATTCGGTGTAGTGGTGAAGAAGATGAAGATATTTTGAGTGAAGTAGAACCTTCACCAAAAAAGACGAAATTGGAAGTATGGCTAAGTGGACGAAGAGAATCTCCAAGCAATGAAATGGCTGATCTAAGACTTAATACTCCTTCATCTTCTCCAATATCAAAAACGTTACTACAACCTGGACCAACGGTTTTTAAATCTTCAATACCTATTGATCTTGATAAGCAAATGAATCATTCCTGGTCTGCAAATACAAGCAACAAAAAACCAAATGATATATTTAAATATTTTATAGCGAACAAGTGACCAACATAACAACGACTAGACAATTTCTTAAGATGAATTAAACTTTATCAAAATATGTTTTTTACTAGTTTTTTTTTCTATAAGTGAGAGGGTTTAAATGTGATTAAGCATGGTGTGCGCAAATCGTATATACTCTATGCGTTTCCTGCAGGGCAGGGCAAATGAACAAATAATGCAGTTTATGTACAGCTGCTAATATTACTTTATACTTATTGTTATAAAAAAATTGTGCATAGTTTACTTGTAAAAATTTTGCATTATTTTCAGGTCATAAGAGTTGATATAAAAAAGAAATGTCAATATTTTTTACAGTCAGTGTTATATTGAAAATTGCAGTATCAAAAATAAATTATGCGTGTTTTGTAAAAAAAAAAAGAAAAAAAAGAATATATATATATATCTAGTTTTATTGAAAAAATTTTGAGTGTGCGTTTTTCATTTAAATCCTTGAATTGAAAAATATAAAATATATATTTTTATGTGTGTATGTATATATTATTATAGTATATATGGTGTTTATGTAAATGTGTGCATGATACCTACACACAATGTAAAAATTAATTGATTATCAATTTATTATCAATGTTTTAATAAATTCGGTTATAAAAACAATAAGAACATAATTATTATAAAAAAGTTAAATAAGTTTTGTAACAATCTTATAAATGAAAAAAAAGGTAAAAATTTTTTATTTTTTTTTAAGTTTTTATATTTAGATGAATTTATCTATACATTTTTTAATAAATATATATTACTATAATTTTTAGTACTTAATGATGCATCTAATAATTTATCAAATAATTTCTTTGTCTGCTGCCGCCATTTTTAAAAAACGGATGACATGCCGATATGCGCATGCTCAGTAGGTAGGTTTAATACATCTATATTATAAAGATAAAGCGTAGATCGGGTAGATACCGTACTTAGATGTCTATGTAGATTATACTTCAGACAGCTGATTTTTACGTATAATTTATATTTTTTAGCAAAAAAGTTTACAAATGGAAAATATTAAGGTTTTGGTTCTAAATGGTATAACATGAATTGGTATTAAACTGTTTTATAAGCCCTGCATGTGCATTTTATAATACTGGATGTGGAAGGGAATTGCAATAGGTAATGATAACAATAAGTGAAAACTACTTTGTTCCAACATTAATATTCATTGTTATCATTTTGTATCAATTAAATTAATTAATATATTTTTTAGATATTCCCAATTTCATTGGAAAAACTATTCAGTATTATGAAAAAAGAAATAGTTTATGCACAATTAAATAATCCACAACAAGGAATCACTAATATTGTTACTCGAACAAATAATCGTCACAAAGAGACTAGAATGAGAAAATACTATCAAGCCGCTTTGTTAATAACAGCTGTAGTTAGTTTAGTATTACTTTTGTTCTACAGACATGAATACAATAGGTTAAGGTATGTTTTGGAAGTGTTTAATTATTTTGGTAAACCTAATCAAGAAGCAAACAAAATCAACTGCTCGAAAGATGTTCCTGAAATCAAGAAATATTCTGTAGATTTGAGTGAGCCTCTTTCAGCTTGGCAAAGATTAGATGACGATTTATATGTATACTCATCGTATGTAAGAAATAACAGAAAAATTGAAACTATTAGTTATGGAAAGTTAACTGATCCAAATTTAGATTGTAACATATTTTTTGACGAATTATTAACTCCTATTCCTGGAACATTCTCTTTTAATACAATAGGAAATACTAGTGATATTCCTGGGAGAACTGCTTACAGAGGATATATTTTAATTTGTGAGTATACTGAAGATATGACACCTGTTGGTGTAAATTATCAACCTAAACATCAATTATTGTTTAATGCGAATAGCCCAATATTACCAGTTAAAACACAAGCAAAATCTCTTACATATAATGGAAGTGCTCTTTGTGTGGCACCACCATTAAATATACCTATGTCTCGAGCAGAAATGATAAGTTTCCTTAATTTTCATGAATTAGTTGGTATGAATCATTTTGTCATATATGATTATGGTATACCTAATGTTTTCCATAAAGCATTAAAAAGAATGGCACAAGATTCTCATCCTAAGTGGAGTTTTACATATGAAGTAATTCCATGGAATTTTCCCATAAGAGAGATTCATCCAAACGTCATCAAAAGCATTATTGAAGCTGACTGTTTATATCGCACTTATAATAAAGTTATGTATGCAGCTACAATATCATGGGAAGAATATATTGTTTTAAAATATCATCATGTAGTCTCTGATTTATTAGTAGACTTTGAAAGAACAAGAATGTTTGGAAACCGATACATAATTCAAACACAAACATTTTGTGTTCAACAGAGGGATGACAAACGATCATCAAATTCAACACCCATTGTTCTTCGGAAAACATACACATCTCCAAATGCTCTTGATGCTAATTTTCTCTATATTTATAAGCCACATGAATCTTTGCATGTGAAAGATATGAAAACCCTCAAAGCTGCTGCCAATTTAATTATTCTAAATCGTTATGTATCTTGCAATGATTATAATGCTAATAATGTGGAATCCAATAAGTATGAACCATCGATTTTAAGATTTGCAGCAGATATGCAAAATTCTCCAATTTTTCGAAAATTTATAAAGGGGAAAATGTTTGATTTTGAATAAACTTTCAAGTTTTAATAAAATAATTAGTGACAAACCAAATTTTTATAAAACAATTACGGACCATCATAAATATTGTGATAAAAATGTTTATACTTCAGTTTTATTATAGAATTAATACTTAAATAAAGTTGTAAATATTTGTCAAAATAAATACTACTGTATTGGCAAATATGAACACTTTAAAGGGTTGTAAAGTATTAATAATGAATTTCCGTCATGTAGAAGACTGTTAGTATTAATGTTTGTTGGAAGTTACAATATGACAATTTTTTACAGTTCTGTTCTCAAGTTAAGTTTTAATAGTAGTATACATCACTTTTTGAGCCTGATCATTATAAGATTTTAAAATGTTCCTTTATCAAATAAATTAACAGTTTTGCAATTTAAATGTATTCAATATGATATAAAATAAGAAAGACAACTGCCATTGTTTATTCTATCCATTACATAGGTATTTAATGTAAGATTTTGATAACAATATTAAGTATATAGAGATTATGTAATTATAATTTCATAAAGCGAATGAATAACATAAGAATTATATTATATATAAATCAAATTACAAATTTGAAACTTAAAGAAACAAGAGAATGTTTTAAGTCTTCTGTAAAAAACAATTAGTTCATACTTGTGTTTGTAAAAACTTGTATATGCTGTAATCAAAATATGTAATATTGGTTAATTTTTTTGTTATATCTAATTTAATAAATATTTGTTGCAAAAGAAAAAAATTTATTTAGATTTCTTGTTACTATTTTTATAAATAATAAAATAATAAATAAGTACAAATATAAAATTAATTTCGTATAAACTTTATTTGCAAAGACGTGTTTAATTAATTTTTAATAAAGTATTTGTTTATAGTTAATAATAAAGCAACTAGGCATTTAATTGATAATTATTTCAGTCGTTGCATGATAGCAGAGTTTTGAAGGTTTGCTTCTTCAATAGTTTTGTTTTCTTCCGTAAGTTCTTTAGTAGGAAAAGTTGTTTGTAAAGTAAACTCCCTGAGCGCATATTGAGGTCTCATACTAGATTCGTGGAGTTAAGGAACAATTATGATTTGCTTACATAAAAAAATTGACTTATGAACACAATTTTAAAATCATATTTAAAGAACTTAATAACATTTAAATTTTATAAATTATAAATTAATATTTTTCAAAGCATCTATGCAGTTATACAAATGGAAAAATATTTTCCGCATACCAGCTCGGGAAATCGCATTTGCCAAACAAAAAACAGCGTCGAAAATACAAATTTCCCGCACACTATTACAAAAAATAATAATTTTATATGAAAATAAATATAAAACTCAAAATAAAATATGAGACGTTTCGCCTCAAGTTCTCCCAGGCCGATAAGCGCCTAAATCTCACCTTAGGCGTGTGCTCTCGGCATCAAAATACTTATGCTTATGGAAAAAACTTCGCATACGTTTTAGACGTATTTTTTCGTCAGCTTTCTCGTGGTGACATTTGTTTTTGATAATTTCCATGTTTTGATCTTGAAAAAACCTAAAACGTGTTATATCTTGAAAAGTACCTTTTTAATATATTTTTTAATAAATACTAAAAATACTAAAATAATCTAGATCGAAAGAAAACGTGGAAGTTATCAAAGACAAATGTCACTACGAGAAAGCTGACGAAAAAATACGTGTAAAACGTAAGTATATGAAATTTTTTCGTAGGCATATTATTTGATGCCGCAAGTAGGCGCTCAAAGGTGAGGTTCTCATCCGCGTTTACCGGCCTGGGAGAATTGAGGTTGCCCCATATAAGAATATTGATTAAAATTGATGAAAATTAATATTGATAAGGTTTCACTTACATAATGAATTCTTTCAAATATCATTTAATTTGTAAGTTCCGAAATATTTTTATAGAATTAAGATATATATATTTTTACTGACGTTATATAGTTAAATATTTTTAGGAAAGTAATAGATTTTCGGCTGATACTAGCTATTTGTACAACAGAAATATAGTACATTAATACAGAGTATAAGTTCCAAAACACTTCGCTGTGATCTGTTTCATTTTAATATCTGACTAAAGAAATTATATCTCATTATATATGTATATACTTTGTGTACATAAATTGGTTGTGCCAATATCAAAGGCATAGATTTTATAAAAAATAAATACGTGGTATTTTCCATAGTATTTTATCAATTTTATAAATCTATAAATTTAAATTATTATTTGGAAAAAGGATACGTTATGATGTATCGTCTGAGATCTCCAATAGTATGTGACAAATTAAATTGAGCCCTAACATTGCTACCATCAGCTAATCTAATCTGCATTGTTGTTAAAGGTTGTTCAGTATTAAGATTTAGCTGATTTCTTGCTAATGCCTCATTTGCAGCCTGATCAGCTGGATCTGCAGGTATTGTCATTCCTACAGTAGCTGGAGATGGGCTGTAATAAAATTTTTCATAAGTTCCAAAAAGATAAATAAAAAATTAAAACATTTTTTTATTAATAAGTTATTAATTTTTTTGAATAAACAAACCTTCCCAGCATTTGGCCCCTGCCAGTAAAAGCTTTAACTTTGGCTTTTGGAGGAACATATTCTTCATGGCGATGGTCTTCCATATCAAGTCGCACTTCTCCTCCTTGCACTTCCTGCCTTATTTCCATTGGAATTTCTCCTCTTTTAATAGCTGCAAGAAATTCTCTATTTGCCGGATCATCATATGCTCGAATTTCTCTGTCATTTATGGTAAAACCATTTTGCCATAATTTCAAAGTTATAAGACCAGTTGATGATCGTCTCTCTGATGGCGATGGTGTTACAACTATAAATTGAAGAGCATATCAAGTTAGCATAATAAAAAAAAATATATATTCCAATAAAGTCTAAGAAATTAATAAAGATACATAATTAATACCTTCAGTATCGTTGCTTGTCATGCCCAATTTGTATCCAGTACCAACAAACGTAGTTGGTCTATGTTGGGCAGTTGACCTACTTGGTTCACCAGCATTGGTAGATTGCTCTTGACAAGATTTGAACATATCTGTTATAATATCATTCTTTTTTGCAGGTCCTAAAATTTGCTGTCCACTTCTTTCTGAACCACCTGCATAAAAAGCTTGACCTTCTTCTTCATCAGAACTGCTTTCTTTATTTTGCAAGCTCTGCAATGTATTGATATTCGATTTCTTTTTGGGCTTAGATGCTTTTGACTTTGATGCTTTCATTTCCGTTGGAGTTGGCTCCTTTGGTCTGGCCAGATCATCTGAATCTTCATACATATCCTCTTCTTGTACTCTTTCCTCCCCTTGCTCAGTAGGTAAACTTATAGGTTCTGAATCGTTCTCGAAAAAACTAGCAAGGGCAACCTTAAAGACATGATTTAGATTTTTAATACGTAATTAACAATAGTTCTAGGCTTGTAGTCTAGAAGTATTCTATAATCAAAGGCTTTGTTTTTTTTTTACTAAAATAAGGTTATAAACATTTTTCTGAGTGCAATGAACTCGAATGAGTGTCAAAAATTTTAAATGATAACATTAAAACTATGGTAAAAATGTGTTTAATTATGAAGTTTTATGAAATTTCAATTCTCTTACCTCGATTTGCCAAGCCGAAGACTCCAAGTAAAATTGGGCTCTTTCAGTATCGACTCCCGTAATATCCTTAAAATTCGCAATCATCGTTGCTTCATGATCAGCCATTTTTGCTACTAATTGTTACGTTAAGTTATTTAATACTTCAATCCTATAAGATACATTAAATTTATCGTAAATGTTTTCCACTTTCTTTGTGTAAAAATTTTACACAGCTCTTCCTCAATTTATCGTTTGTCATCGAGACATCATACATTCAGTTCAGTTCTTGCTTCTTGGTAGACCTGTTTCATCATTGTGTCAAATTTGTTTGTGTTTCGTTTGGTAGCCTTGACTTTGAATCTATTTCGCGCCATTTTTGTTCATGTTTTGGCTTTCATCAATTTGATCCCATTGCTTATTAAGTATATTTTTACTATGTACTAAGTACATAAGGAAGCCAGCGTTATTAAAAACTACAGTTATTTCTTTTAGAAATTATTTAAACATTTAATTAATAAAACAAGTAAGAGTTAAAATAAATGTGTTCAATTTAGATAAATTTATGGAAATTATACATGTTGAGGAGTTGAGGACTTGAGGTTAATCAGATAGGTTAGTATATATATGCATTTAAGCATAAGGTTACCTTTAAGAATATATAAATTAAAATTCATTAAAAATATATTTATATTTATTTACATTTATTTTATTATTATACAGTATAAATAACAATTTTTTTTATTTAAGTTTATACATATTACTTATTCAACTTGACAATACAATGCAGTGCCACGTTTAATCCATACTTTTGGATTAACTTCTGATTTCAAATTTATTGATAAGACATAATTGTCCAGCAAACTTTCAGAATTACATTGACTACTGTGTAGACTTGGTGTTATATATAAAGGACACTTATAAGTATTAACAGAAGTCAAATTTTTCTTGAGTGATAGTTCAAATAAAATTATTGGCATGTCATTATAAAAAACTTTTGGTTTTGAATTACTTAAAGATTTATTTTGTTCATTCCATTTTGCTCCTATTAAATAAAGACCATAGACACAAATAGAATTTTCAGGTACCTTGTAATCATCCGTAGGATTTTTGATGTCTAAGACACTACATTCGAATGTTACTTGATCAATAGGAACTTGTTTTTCTTTTGCAAAAATCATTTTTATAGTAGATAACAATCTTCTGCAAGACATAAGTCCTCCAAACCAATAAAAACAAGGGTGTCCCTTGTTAATCCAGGCATTTATAAATTTGACACGTTCTAGCAGATCTGTTATAAATTTTGAAAGTAGTTTCTTCGTACTAAGGGAAATATGTATTTTCCATGATTCAGGAACGATTCCTTGTGCAATTTGTTCTGCCAATTCCTCTAACCTTTCTGTCCAAATCAAGTATCCATTATATGCTTTTTTAAGTTCTAGTAATGAATTCCTTATCACTTTCAAACATTTATTATACAATTTAATTTCTTCAATCAATACAAAGTTCAATGGTTGGAATTCCGTTACATCATACTTCTTTTGTACCTCTTCAATATTAAAACATTCTGGTATTACTTCAAGTATTTCAAAAATTAATGACTTTACTTGATGGTTTTTACTTTCAAAATCTTGAATCACAGCTGCTTCATTCAAACTTGATAATGAATTTAAAAAGTCTTGAACTTTGTTATTATTTTTTATGAAAGCTACATTTTTATCAAGACCAAAATCTTCTGGTGATGTATAAGCAGGTATACTATTTCTAACATGTCTTGTATAATCCTTATAATCTATTCTTTTAGGTACTCTATAAGCACGAGCAGTATCAAAATCATAATTAGAGTCGCTTATTACTCTGTGATTACAATAATCTAACACTAAAGTATCTAAATAAATCTTATCTTGACTATCAATTATTTTACCTCCATAATTACATTCACTTAAGAAATAAGTTAAAGCTTTAAAAGGAACTTTATCGCATTGGTTAATCCAATTTTTTAGTTGAATAATTGACATTTGTAAATCTGATTCATCAAAATCATATTCAAAGTTCCAACTTTGGAAGCCAAAATTCTTCCTTTCTCTAATAATAGCATGGAAAAGACAAAATCCATAAAGTAGTTTAGTAAAAGATTTATCTTTTCCAGGACACCCTTCAAAGAATTCTTTATCTTTCACAGGTTCAGATCTATAAGTCCAAGTTAAAGTTTGTTTTACATCATAAGGAGAGTCAAAGGCAATTTTAATACTGTTTTGTAAAATTCCTATTGGAAATTTGTTGTTTGATTGAGTACTTATCCAAAGGCGGAAGCCCAAAGATGTATTAGATATATCAAATTCTTCACACATTTTTTCAAGTTTCATCATCCATGGTAAAGCAAGATGACAATTATGTAGAAAAACCCATTCTCCATTCTTGCGAGCTACTTCAATGAGTAACTCTGCTTTTTGTTCTTGTAATGGGCCCATCGAGAGTGAATGTAATTTTGCAGAGTATCCTATACTCTTAGCATGCTTATTAACAATTGCAAAAGGCGAAGAGTAACTAGGTAATATAAATATTAGGGGTGTAAGACAAGTGGATTCTGAATATGGGCGAATAATATTGCATGGTGTAGAGGAACTGTTATTTTGTCCCATTACAGATTCCACAAATTCTGTTATTTTAATAATTATCTTATCTGGACATAAAATTCTAATAAGAATTAATTTTTGAAAGGGAGTCAACTTGTTGTCCCAAGGTGAAGGCATTACATAATCATCATTATCCATTGAATTGCAATATTTTCTCCACTTTGTATTATTTGTAATAAAGCTACTTACGAAATTTTGAAATATTGCTAAATTATTACTGATTTTGCATACTTCTCTCCATGATTTATCTAGTAACCAAGATGATGCTGGGTTGGGAGTTGTCTCATTATAACTTTGGCTTATTTCATTGTCATCAATAGTCATGAATACATTGAATTCTTGTTCAGTAACTTGCTCTGTATCTAGTAAAGTCTTTGCACATAGAATAAATGAATAAATGAGCTTGTGTTTTTCAAAAAGAGCAGTATGAACACTTTGATGAAGATTCTGAATAGAAGCTATTTTCAAATAATCAATCCGCCTTGTTGGAATGGCACTTCGATTAGACGTCTCGATGGACTTAATATATAATTGCGTAAACCACGATAGTGAAAATCTATACATGTAATTTAAATTTGGTAGGATATTTAATGTACTGTAAAGATCTGCGCAATATTTTGTGAATTGACTATATGTTTCGCGGAAGGCGTCAATTTCTTCTTTGGTAGTTCTTGTAGCTTCTTGCCGTTTCATAAGGTCGATTGCAAGGCTTTTCGATGAATCGAGTATTTTAATAGCTGCCTCATCTTCAAGAATATTTGCACTTGATCCCGAAAGAGTGTGTAAAATATTATCTTCTTGCTGTTTGAGTATTCTTTTATTATTGATATTTTCAATCAAAATTTTTTCAAATTTCTCTTGAAGTTCGGGTTTTTCTCTAGATATTACAATGTCCAAAAGACGATCTCGAAGAGCATCACTGGGTAATAGAAAATCAGTAACTGTAACTTTATTGAAAACATCAGCGGAATAACAAGGATTGTGGTGTTTTGTAGTTAAATAAAATCGAAAACTTGGCCCATAGGAAACATTGCCTTGCCCAAGATTCCAGATTTCTGACACTTTATGGTTTCCTTGATTCAGAAGTAGATCGAGAGGAACATCAAGTTCTTCCTCGAGATTTTCTAATAAAACAGGATTACCTATTTCCATACTTCTTCGAATTATTTCAATATAGTTCGGATTAGTAGTTTTTAAAACTTCCAAATTGTTCGATTTTTCCATATTTCTTATCCACTCGTTTGCTTGATTTTGAGGATCAATGAATAAACACCATTGTAAAGAATTTTCCATAATTATTGCATTTTGTAGTGAAAATTGGTTATTAGATAAGCCACACAAGTGCCAAGTACTTATCTTCATTTCTTTTCCTAAATTTAATATAAAATCATATTCTTCGGAAAAGGGGATATCACAAGTTTTCATAAATTCTTTCCATTCAAAAATAATTTTTTCGCGATATGTTAGACTGAGAGGTGATAAATATGTTATCATGGCACTAGATAGCAGTATATCTCCAGCAAGATTGTCGTAGCATCTTCCTAATTTATTCGAAGATTCCATCCAACGAGTTTTTTCACCACCCAAACTCGCTATTAAACCTTCTGCTTTTTTCAGCTTAATAGTACAGTTTTCTACTTCTTTTTCTAATTCTAACTTTTTTAGAAGCGTTGCTTCGAGCGTGCTTTTTAAAGCTGCCAATTTCATATTCAAATCAGCTAAAGTCTTCCGCTTGGCATTTAAAAATGCTTCTGTTTCGTCGCATTCTTTCTGAGCTGCCGCTAATTTTTCTTTTTTAGGTGCTACAACTTTTGCTACTTCATCATAAGAGACCATTGCTCGAACCCATTTGCACAACCCTTCTGCGGCACTAGAAGCTTTTGCAACAATGTGTGGCATAAAATTTTTGTCTGACATGTACGTTTTCTTTATAGTAACCATTATAGCTGGGGCGATGTTGTCTTTGTCGTAGTCTTTCAAATTCTGCAAAAAATTCATGTCACCTAATATTCGTTTGCTTGGGCCCCAAAAGTCCATACTTTTTCTGCCAGTTACTGGATCTATAACTCTTTCAGAAGGTACGCCTAACATAACACATGCTGCAGCCATCACAAGTTTAACAGTATCAGGAGGATTTTTCATTGCTTTAACCAATGTAATATCTGCTGGTTTTAAGGTATTCAAAGCTCCAATAGCATCTTCCAAAATTGGAATTGCCACTGCAAGTTCAGCTTCGCACTCAGCTTTTAAGATACCAGCAATTTCAGCTTTTTTATTAGCTATTTCTTCGTCTCGTTTGACAAGAATAGTAGCTCTTTCGACGCTAACATTTTCACTTTCAATTTCTTTCATTGTTGCTTCTGTTTGTCGAGCTGAAGCTTCCAATTGAGGTCTCAGTTTTGTTAAAGTATTTTTCATTTGCGCAACTTCGCGAGCGGCTAATTGTAACTTATCCAAACCAGATAGATATCGTTTCCTTAATGTTTTGATTTCTTCTTGCTTTCTTGAAATAATTTGAACGTAATTTTGCATGGTTCGAACAAAAGCAGAAGGTATTACGTGAAATACTTTTCCTGTTTCTTCATAGTATTGTATACTCGTCTGTTTGGCCTTATCGTAAAAATGCTTACTCGCGAGAATTATCTGGCCTTTTGTAGAGTCTTGCATGCTAACATCTTTCATGTATTGAGTAGCTATTTGTTCTAAAGCTTTTTGAGGCCAATAATCAAACCAATTAATAGTACAATGATCTATCAAAGTAGGATATTTGCGTAAGTAATCACGTAATGTTTTTCCTAGTGGACTTACGTTAATGATAAAGTGCATTCTTTGTTTACATTGGTCGAGGAAATAGTTGAAAACACTTGACATTTCCATTTCCATGTTCCTGTTGCCTTTTTGGGCATCCAATCTAACTTTCTTAATTATTTTTCTTTGTTCGTCACTGGAAAATAATTGAGGTATTTCTCCAAAGCTAAGTAAACTACTGATATCTTGAATAAATGTCGGCCTTATTTGCCGATCTGTTATTAGAAAAGTATAATCTTTTTTCAACGTACCACACTCCATCATTATAGACTTCATATCATTTTTCCAAGAAGTATCGTCATACTTTGTGTCGATTATTGGTTCAAATAAGCATTGCTGCTGAATATACGCAGCCAATCGTGTAAGTGATTTTCTTCCAGAACCACTTGAACTAATCATTAATAAATTTCCTCCTGGAGTGGCCAAAATACGGCAAATTCTTACTAAATGTTGAACAGTGTGACATGTCATGACAATGTTTATTTTTCTTTCATTATTCTCATTATATTCTTTTATATATTGTAAAAATTTATTTTTCAAAGCGTCCATTGAATTTATTTCTTCATATCTTTTCTTACTTGAATCTCCATCCATGAAATTACCAAAAATAAGATCTTTAAAACTGTCTTTTGTCAATTCATCATTTCCATATTTCGGTAAGTAGTCGAAAACAGATTCGAATGGATCTTTAAAGCAAGATTTAATTGAATTATGAATATTTAAAAACAGCCATTGTTTGTCATTGTCGTCTATCATTCTATCTCCTAAAACTCGAAAAGTTTCGTGCGCCCATAGACGTATAAACGTTATTTTCGTTTCCACTGACTCTTTTTGAACTAAACTACAGCCTTTTATGATTCTGTGAATATCACGCAAAGAAAATCGATAAAGAATTCTCGAGGGTATTGGCCGTAATTCTTGAACAGCGGCTAAATATATTTCTACGGTAGCATTTGCAATACCATTTACACTGCTTAAAACATCGGTGGCAAAAGAATTCTTCTTTAAGTCTATTAAAAGTTTGTTTGAAAATATTCGAAATATGTTGTCTTTTGATTGTGGGTGAATACTAAATACATGGAAGTGTCTTAAAAATCGCGAGCAGATGTTACTCAATGTATTTCTGCCAGTGGTCAACGATGCGACAAACATAGTATTTAGAATATTTACTTTTTTTCTGTCTTTTAAGTCATACCAAAAACCATAATCCATGTATTGTCTAATTAATTCTAATGTAGAATTTGTATTTAGCGGTTTATTTGATACGACATTCAGGTCATCAATTAAATTAATGCAACATCTATTTTTTGATGGTCCGTAATTATATCGCTTAATTTTATTTAACTTTGAAAGAAACAACTCTTGAGCAATGTTTGATTCAGTTACTGAATTAAAATTGAATTGATTAACAACATATTCTGATGTCGGAAGCTTCGAAAAATATTCTTGAAGAAATGAGGTTTTACCGCATGAACTTTCACCGCATAAAATAAACGGCTTTCGATACTTTACATGCATATTAAGTATTGCTGATAATTTTATACTATCTATAGTTGGAATAAATGGGTCTCGGAAAAGGGTATCTTCTTTGATTTTTTCCGATTTTAAAATCTCTCCACAATATTTCCAGTTACCAGTTCCTTTAAATAAATAAATATTATCTTGTAACCTACCTTCAGAAGGTAATGCAACTTCAAATTGTTTAAGTTCCGTTGGCCGAGGATATCGCTCATTTGAATTAGTCCACAAAGACGAATAAAATTCTTCAAATTTTAGTTTTGATTCATCATCTAATGTTCCAGTTAAAGTCCAATTTGTAGCCATTATCATGGCTGCTTGAGACCAAATAACAATGTGATCTTTCGTATCTTTTTCTTTTTTATCTAAATTTTCTTCGATTGCATAATTTATATACATCTTAAATAAGTTAAGTGTCGATGTAACAATGTGCACGTCTGTCAGTAATAAATTTACTGTACAATGATTACGTATAAATTCTAAGCATGGATCTATCGTCCAATCAAATAACATATAAATTATCTTTTGATAACCTCGGAATTGATCTACATTAATAATATCTGCTAATAAAAATGGTCTCCATCCTGTTGTTTGAATATCAATATGAATGATTCCGCATCGCGAGATTGTTGAGGGTGAAGCATCTTGCAAATTTAAAGTTTCGAAAAATATTTTTATTTCTTTACTTAATATGATTCGTTCATTTGACGATAAAAATAATGTTTTATTATCATCCAAAGCTGTTTCTAATTTTTCTATCCATGAAAAATGTATATTACTATCTATTATTAACCACTTTTGTGTAGAATCTTGATTTTCTGCAAATCGTCGAATTATTTCTGAGCATACTCCATCTTTCCATTGTCCCGTCATTTCGTCAATAAATCCGTATATCCTATTGACACTTAAAGCTCCTGGATTAATTACCTCACAGTCTACTTTGAAATTGTTATCTTGATTGTCTTGTTCATGCATAAGTAATAAAGCTTCTAGAAGAATACGTAATATAGTTGATTTCCCACTTGACGAGTCTCCTACGATAATAATTGCTTGTTGTAAATGAATCATTTCATACAGTTGTATTATTTTTAATTTGAAAGCATCATGAGTACTTAAATTTTCACTTGCACATATTTTCTCGACAGCGTCTAAAAGATTGTCATAATTAGGGGGAGGAAGCGCGATACCTGAAAAAGACTTATTTAAAATGCTTTGGAAAATGATAATATCGTTTCCAACAAATTGAGACATGTTTAGATCAATTAAAGACCGAAGCAGTAAGATTTGCTCCTCTTGATGCGGATAACTAAATTTTAATTTCGCTGCTGTTGTGATGACAGACTTTAAATTTCTTAATTTCAAATCGTATTTATTTTCGGAAGACATTTGTTCGTTACAGAGATTATAAGTTTCCGTCAGAGATAATGCTAAACTTTTTGCATTATGAAAACCTCCAGCAAATAGTTCAACTTCACAAATCTTTTCGAAATCTGGATTCATAAAACATACTGTTCTAAAATGTAGTTTCAAATTATCTGGCAAATTTGATAATTTAGTACATGTAGGATTTACACTGAAACTGATATAACAACTTGGATTGAAAATAAGTTGTGTACCGTTAATGTTTATGGAACTTGAATTCATACTCCGAGATTGTGAAATGCGAAAAATGTATTGAGCAATAACAGAAAGTATTTCTTCTCTTATTTGGGTAAAATTTTTAAAACATACCCATGCTTCAAATGTTACCAAACCTTTAAATATATTACCTACGCAGTTATAGTCTTGTCCATCTTCTCCAGAAAACATAAAAAAAGGAACAGCTAATATTCTGGTTAAATTTTTTATTGTTTCAGTTTTTCCAACGCAGGATAAACCAGCTATTTCTCCAAAATAGTTTTGATAATAAGCTTCCATTAAACTTCTATAACATCTTTCAGTAAGTGGCGTATTAACTATTATTTTCTGACTACTACTGTAATATTCGTATGCGTAATTAATACAAGTATTAATAATGATCACTTTAACCTGGTCTTCTTGGTAATAGTAACGAATTTGAGCTTTCCAATCAAAATCGGTGTCTTCGTGGATCTTCTTTTCAATTAGCATATTCGTTATTTCTTCTTGGTGACTAAAGAGAATTATTAACGACGTGATTATTTCTCTATTTCTTCGACTTAAATTTAGTTTTAATAATTGATGTGCGCTTTCTTTATAACTGCCAAAACGATCTAAGCAAATTTTTAGTGTTTCTATATTTAAAAGTAAAAAGCAACTATGAATTTGTGTTGTCCAAATAATTTGCCAAATGCAGAAGATCACCATTGCTGGAGTTGTTGAAATCCATTGAAGAGTTAATTCGTTATCAAATTTTTGTACTAACTCATCAATTTTGTGTCTTATCACGTCACTTATTTCTATTTTTAAACATATTAACCATTCTGCAACAGAGTCTGATTTTGATTTAATCGGAATACTTTTCTGTAATGGTAGTATTTCTCCGCCATCTCCAACTATTGATAAAATATTTAATTGATGATCCATTTTTAGACGAACTATGTTGGGAAAACATTTCTGAATATGTGATTTATTTTGAGAAAGATTTTCATATTCGAATAAAAGTTTTATAATTTCCGTATCCGAAACGAAAAAAAGTCTTGTAAAAGAAAGTCTTAATTGTTCTAAGTATTCATGCACTTTTGAACCTATAAGTTCTAAAGCATATTTACCCTGCTTTAGTTTATCCAAAATACTTGATGTTTCAGTGACATATTGGAAAGTCGGCGATGATGAAAGTGATCCTTCAATCGAGTTCAAAAGTATTTTCAAAGACTTATATAGATCAACTTCTGTTTCTAGATGACTTTGTATGATTTCGTTGGAAAAGAAAGAATGTAGATATTTATACTGTTCTTGCACGCAATTCCAGTATTCAATAGTATCCCGAACACGACACAACTTTTCATAAAAGTGAACTACTTCTGATTCAATAGGTATAATAAAATTAGACGCTCGCATTTTTGTAATTTTTATAAACTGTTCTTGGAGAAGTATTTCTATTGATTCTTCTTCGCTAAACACAGGTAATTTTGTTATTTCATCAACAGACATTGAAAACTGTATAGCATCCCACTCTTCCATCATTGTTTCTAATTTTTCTTGAAGAGCTAATTCTTTATTTGCCCCTACACTTATTATGTCGTAACTTTTGAAGTCTCTTAATAAATTTAAGCTGATTATTTTTCTTAAGGTAGTTCCTCGATTAGGAAATAAATTGGTTCCAGCGATTGTCGACATTTCATCCCAGTGACGTTTTTTCAGTGCGCGATTGCACATGCAAATTATTAGAGGAACATAAGTTTTAAATTCATTCAGATCTTGTAAAGCTTGCCAGCAGAGTTTCAGGGGAGCTGGCTGTTGCAAAGGATCCGGGTCGTCTACGATTCCCGAGAATTTAAAGGGTTTATTAGACGTCAAGTCTGACTTTATTTTTACTTTGAAGGTTTTATGCATTTCTGTAATTTTTTCTAAATAATTCGTCGTTTTCTTTTCTATTATTTGTGCATTTAAATTTTCAAATGGTCCGTCCATCCACACTTCATAATCTTTTCGCCATTGATAAATGATTTGTATCAAACAACAAAACGAACTCATGACTTCCTTTATTTCGTCCACTTTGGGAAATGACGTTTCCGGAAATTTGAAAAGCCTTTCTTCAAAATTTATTTGTTCGATTTGATTGTCCACTTGTTTAATTTTTTTCAATATTGATGCGAGAAATTCCTTATATTCAATAACTCTTTTGGCGTCGTCCATGTCATCTATGATTACCAATTCAGGAAAAATAGCATCGATTTCGGCGCTAAGTACAACAACTCTTCTTTGAAGCTCATCTTCCAATTCACCTTTTTTCGCTTCACAAAAAATATTATGTTGACTAAAAACTGGCTTAATTAATTGTAACCAATTAATTGTGATCTTATTTAGTTCTATGTGTTCATTAGATAATATAGCAATTTGTAGCAAAGAACACAACATAATAATTGATTTTTGAATTTTTTTCTCCAACTCTTTAACTAAAACTTTTGAAGCATAAGACACATAATCAGTCAGTTCAAACAAAGACTTGGTATCGTCTGGAATTGTAAGAGCCCGACTTTCAAGGTTCTCAAACTCTATACATATAGAACGATTAAGTTCCTTGTGAATATTAATGAGTTTTCCAATAAGCATGTTTATTATTTCGGTAGTATTTTGTTTTAAATCGCTTATGGCAAAGGTCTGATTTAGCGTTCCAAAGTTGTAATAAATATTTGCTACCATTTTATTTATTTCCGCCAAATGAGCGTTAAATTTATTTACTTCCGAGCAGTAAGCTTCAAAATTTTTTTTTTGCTTAATTAATCTCGTAATTTGTTCTTTGGTCCTAGAAGAGCTAAGTGCACTAAAACATGCACTAATAAATTTGTAATGTTCATGTAAGGACTTGAAATTATTTTCAAGAACTTCTTGCAAATCATCGTGCGCTTTATTTAAAAACCACTCCGGTAAAGTTACTTTAATATATTTAGGCTTTCCACTCATTTGCAACCATTCACCGAAAGGCACGAGATCTTGCGCTATATTTGTAATATTATCTATGATTTGATGGAACTCATTACAAATATTTTCAATACTTGGTTCTAATTCTATCGTGTTGTTTCTACAAAGCAATTGTATTTTTAATTGTACACAATTTTCCGAATCTTTTAAAACCTTAATAAGATTATTAATACTGTTCATCATACTGTTTAAAATTTGCTGTACCATACAACTTTCAGCACAGTGTAGCAATTTTGGCAGATTTTTTTCATTTTTCAAATGATTCATTTGAAGCATGTTTTTAATAATTTCATTATAACACTGGTTTTGTACTATCAAAGAAGACTTTTGTAGATCAGTATTTATTAATTCACTTAATTTGGATATATGTAGTCCTTCAGAGCTTTTATACAGTTCAAAATTAATAAAACTTTTAGGAAGATTATCAAACATTGTATTAGAAATATTTTTAATTAATCGATGTGACAAAAAATATTTTTTTAAAATAAGTTTTCTATTTACTTGGAATGATGCACTAAAATCTTCATTTGATGTCCTACGTTTAAAGTAAATTTCAGGGCATTTTGGTTCTGTTGTTTTGCCTTTTGAATTTACAATATTTTTTACACTAAAATCTTGCATTTCTTTTAAATATTCTTGTTTTATTTCTTTCATTAAAGATAAAAGAAATACGTTGTGCTTTCTTTTAGAAGCTGTAGGAATCAATTTTAAAATGTTCTCTTCCCATTCTGGTAACAAACCCCGAATAGTTATTGACTTTGCTAATTTAATAAGCTCTTCTGTGTAAAATGTTTTTGAAATACGATGAACACTAGTTCTCCATTTATCTATTGATTTTGGTGGAGGTGGTCTGGCCTTTACAAACTTCATTGCTTGGGCACGAAATTTTTTGAGATTTTGCTCTAAACGTTCACTTTTTAAATCTTCAAACTGAGGTATTGGTGTTAAACGAGGCACTTTGGTTTTATCATTAATTAATTTATAAAATTCTTGTTTTTCTGCCATTGTTGCATTTACTTATAAAATATTGTTTCTTGAAATTTGATGTAAGATGGTGAAAAGTACAGAAATAGAATGGAAATCTATCAAGTTTTATTAGTATCCAAGGAAACAAGTCAATTGCATGTCAGTATTCGAGAGTATCTACACTGGGGGCACATCAATGATGCGCGCTCAATCCTCGTGCACCCGACCAATCACAGCCAGACTCGCGGAAGCCAGTACAAGAAAAGAGTATGTAGTCCGCTGGAGTGAAGCTGTGATTGGTCGGGTACGCGCAGCCCGAACCCGCACCTCGACGCGCTCGTGATACGCCCCATGCATGGCATGGGCCATGATGCACCCCCAGTGTAGATATTCCCTTAGTATGCACCTTGCATGTAGGTATCAAGGTATAGTATATATAGTATATATAGCTATATAAAATATATATGTGTACACAGTACTGGACTACTGTTCAACATAAATTTTATGTTGCTGGCAGCAGAAGTTAAACCCAGCGGACGTCGCCTGGAGCCGATACCTCTATAAGAAAGAAAAAGAAAGCAGAAGTTAAAGTAAATAATATTTAAGAGAATTGATGAATAAAACATTGTCTGATAAAGTCACAAGAATATTGTCATCAAAAAATATTTAAATTATAAACAAACCAATCTAATAAAAATTGTAAAGTGTAGATGAGGTAATAATTTTTGTTTATAAATCATTAAAACAAAATGAGTAATATTTACATTCAAGAACCACCCACTTCGGGAAAGGTAAGACATGATTTTATAAAAATATTTTTTAAATGAAGTGTTTTTGTTTTTAATTTGGTTTTTTTAACCTATAAAATTTTTCTAAATACAGGTTGTCATGAAAACAACTTTTGGAGATATTGAGTTAGAATTATGGACAAAGGAAGCTCCTAAGGCATGTAGGAACTTTATTCAATTATGTATGGAAGGATACTATGACAATACAATATTTCATCGCATTGTAAGAGGTTTTATTGTCCAAGGAGGAGATCCGACTGGTACTGGGGAAGGAGGTGAAAGCATATATGGGGAACCTTTCAAGGTCTGTTTATATGGTTTTATTTATTAAAAATAAAAAATTATACTAAATTTTGAACGAATAAATTGTTAATATAGGATGAATTTCATACGAGGTTGCGGTTTGTTCGAAGAGGCTTATTGGCTATGGCCAATGCTGGGAAAGATGATAACGGATCTCAGTTTTTTTTCACACTTGCGGCTACTCCAGAATTACAAAATAAACATACAATTTTTGGGAAAGTTGCTGGTGAAACTATATATAACTTGATTAAGCTTGAAGATTCTCTTGTTGATGAGGTAAAATTTTTTTAAACCATAACTAAATCCTCAATAATGTAATTTACTATTATTTTAATAATTTTTTATTAATATTCTAGAATGATAGACCTATTTATTCGCAAACAATATTAAGAACTGAAGTTCTGACTAATCCTTTTGATGACATTACGCCAAGGACAGTCCCTAAAAGGAAAACTGATGAAGAAAAAGCAAAGAGGAAACAAAAGAAAGGAGTAAAGTATGTGCCAAATTTTTATTTCAGAGATTCTTTATAAAAAAAATTAATTTTAAAACTCATGTTTTATAGGGATTTCAAATTGTTATCTTTTGGTGAAGAGGCTGAAGAAGACGAGGGAGAATCAGTAGTATTAAGCAAAAAATTAAGTACAAAAAGCAAATCGGCTCATGACATTCTGTCAGACCCAAAATTAAGTTCACAGACTTTTGCTGAATCCAATGAAGAACCAGCTAATAAAAAGTTCAAAGAAGATGAAAGTGAAGGCTCAGATAGTGGAGATGATCATCAAATTACAGAGGAAAAAGTTGCTGCAAATAAAGAGAAACAGTAAGTTTATAATTTATTCTTCTTCTTTCAAACATTTCTCATTTTGTTAACGTTACTTTTATTATGTTTTAGAGAAATGACAGAAAGGATCAAGAATAAATTAAAAGATTCAAAAGGTTCTCTTAAAACTCTGTCAGAAAAATCTAAAGGTAATGATAAAGAAGATAGTGAATCTGAAGAAGAATATTACCTTGGCAAGGATAGAGTGGAAGAACGAAAGAGACAAACGTATGATTGAAACGATTTCTTAGTCTTCCGATTTTGTTTTAAAGTTGTTCTTCACTCCGAAAAGTGGTTGTTGGAAAATAATTTTTGTTATGATTTGGTCAAATTTGATCGTATGATTAACGATATATGTAAGTGAGGGAAAGTTTAAATGCGTTAGAAAAAAATTTTTATGAGCGAAAATTGTATTTGCAAGTGTAGACATTATCAGGTTGAAAAAGCATCGAGTAAATACCGAAATCTTTTCTATTTTTCATACGATTTTAATGTATAAGAACTTATTCGATTTCTTAAACAATTTTTTATCGACTTACCGAGGAGAAATTTCGGAAATATTCGATGACTCCAAAACTATTTACAATATAGTTTCTAATATTCCAGAGTAATTTGTGTAAACTGTAGTACTTCACGTTGTAGGCGTAAAATATTTTCGAAAATTTCCCTCGGTAATGTCATTATGAAATTGTTTAAGAAATCGAATAAGCTTTTATACAATAAAATCGTATAAAAAATAGAAAATATTCCCGTATTTACTCGGTACTTTTTCAAACCGATTTACAATTGTAAATACAATTTTTCTTCAAAAAATTTGTTCATAACGTACTTATACACTCCTCATTTGCATATATTGTTACTCGTACGATCCGATTTCACCAAATTATAACAAAAATTATTCTCCAACAACACCTTTTCGCTGCGTGGAACTACCTACATTTATCAGTGCATGTTTTTTCATCTAATACTGTTATGTTTATATTACTTACAGTGAAGAAATAAGAAAAGAAATACGTGATTTTAAACGTGGAATAAAAAATGAACAAAATAAAAAAATAGCTGAAGCGAAACAGGTAATGGAAGAAAAAAAAAAGAAGGAAATAAGTTCTGAACTTGTTAAAGAGTATCGTGAAACACAAGAAAAATATAAAGAAGAATCTTCAAAACTTCCTAAAAAAGGTATAATTTAGTTAAATACAAAAAGTTATAAATAGATCTGTTTACAGAATATATAAATCTAAATTATATATTGTGTTTCTAGGTGTTGCACGAGAAGATTTTACTCTACAGCTACTCAACAAATTTAAAAATAAAGTAAATCGTGTTAGAGAACAATTTCCAGATAACCAAGAGGCTACATCAAGTGACAATAAAGATGTAGACGAAGACGATCCACACGATGAGACTTGGATGACGCATTCCTTACGATGCGAAGAGAAAGCTCCCGTATTAGCGAAAGATGCGAGTACAAAGAATGACGATTGGTTCGAAATTTATGATCCCAGGAATCCCATAAACAAGCGTAGACGCGGTGAAACTGCTGATAAATCGAAAGGCGATAGACGTAATAAAAGTTAAAGATAAATCTCAAAGAAATAAAAAAATTTGTAAAAAGTGATGTTAGTATAAGTCAGTCTTAATTAATTTGTGTAAATAGTTAATTAATATACTGTAAATTAAATTTTTATGGTTCCGAATCGCTTTTTGTAATATTATTTGTTTAGATATTCTGATGTAAATTTAGTTTTGATTTGAAATTACGATTAGAAGGTACATGTTTATACGCTTTGCGTGAGTACGCAAAATCATGGCTTTCGTCTCTATTTGAAAGTCCATAAATATTTTATGATTTTGTTGTTATTATTTTGTTCTTTAATCAAGAAGCTTCAAGTCATTTTTATTAATTTATTTTGTGAAATTTCATGAGATAAGTATGATACAGTAACTTATATTGTTTTTTATGCTCTAAGAATCTGTAAAAGTAAAAAAATAATAGAATAAAATATTTTGCTGAATGGTATGTACTTATATAAATAATTGATATAAAATATATTATATATTTTCATAATTGTAAAGCTACGTTTTAATAGATATCAATAAACCAGTAACGTAACGAAATTTGTGATCGCTTTTGATTCTCCCGTAACAGGCGAATCTTTATTTCTCTGTTGCGAATCTCTACATTATACATTATAATGCCACCCTTGTAGTGGCAGCCATCACCTATAGTGCGATGACAATGTGATCGAGATTAGCGCGACAAAATCCAGAAAGTACAAGAATCATTAAAAAAAATCGAATTTGCGCATTGCCAATGACTGTTGCGACTCGGCATAAACATCTTCAGCGCCTCTACAGCTCGCTATATAGCGAATACGAGGAAGATAAGACGGCACGCAATATGTAACGCGCGCCCGCCGGCTGCGTTCGCCAGTCGATTATTAGCTACCGATTGCCGAGATACGTTAGCTTCGTCACGCCGTGCTGTTCATCCTCTGATAAGCCACACGTCGTCAACACCAACGAACATCCATATATAGAAGAAAAGCTATAGGAATCAGTTGCGCGTCTTCCTTCCTTCTTCTTCTTCCTCTTCCTGTGCAGACGTTCGCAGTACCTACGCGCTCGTCCGATCGTATATACTCACATCTCGAATTATATACACGCGCGCGTGCCGCGGTCAACTTTACACACATCGCGCGAGCGCGGCGTCGCAAGTCAGTTTTGCGCGCGCGAGCTCCGAAAGCGCGCGCGTGTCTCGCTTTCGTGCTGGCTGGCGCTCTGAAAGAGCGAGCCGCTGTGGATCAACGCGTGGACGACGATATGCTTTTTGTCAGCATGCCGATTGACTGCTAAAAGCTATCCGTATAGCGTTGTTTGTATACTACTTCATTGAGAGAGTTGTTATTGTTGTTGCTGTTGCTAGTGGAGTTTTTATTGTTAGTGTGATGAAGATGAGGGAGGATTGCGAAAGAGGCTCGGCGATGCTGAAAGTGCCCTTGAGACTAGATTCTCTTGGTGAGTGGTCATTTTTTTATTCTGTTTATTCGACTTGTTTCGCTTTATCGTCGTCTGTCGTAGACGATAAAACGGCGAAAATGGAAAGAGAGGGAGAGAGACGAAGCGCGGCGGGTCGCACGTGGGTTAAACCGGCGCGATACTGTGGACATGTGGGAGCGAGAAAGAGAGGGGAATATTCATGCTAAAGAGCCGGGGTCAATGAATTTTTTCTACAAATGATGTCATTATGTGACGGCTAAAAGTTTATATTGATATGAAAAAGATTTAAAAATAACAGTGCACGCGTAAAAAGTGGATGAAATTTTTAAATTAAACGTGAAATTAAATTTTGTTTTTACGAAATCATGTATACCTATAAGTAAAAGTTTGAAACTAATCTTTAATTTCAGCTGATTTCGTAAAATCCATTAGTTTTATTTAATACCATTGCAATGTTATCTTAATTACCGAATCGAAAAAGGCAATCTTTCATTAGTATGATAATTATCAAATTAAACTAATGTCACTTGGATTTTCTTCTACGATCATAACTTTAGTGTAATACGATTTCATTTCGTATTTGATATTTCGTCTATATGTGTACATTTTCTATTAAAGGGTTTTTGTTGGTATGGTCTAGTATAAGACATTTTCACAAAATTAAAATGTGTCAATGAACTTCCACTGTGCTCTCAAGGTTTCAAACACTGTGTTATACCAAACGAATCAAAGAAACGAAGGCGATGAACGATTAAAAAGACGAGTAGGTAGACACACCGATGTATACAAAGAGGAGCGCAAAGTGTATTTTTAAATTATATACATAAAGGCAGACGCAGTAGCATTAGTCGGCGAGGCGCACGTGTGAAATATAGTAACTATACGAAACTTGCTTTGTTTTGCCTGGTATATATATAACGTGCAAAGTGTCGAAAGTAACGGACGAGTTGGGGTAAAAAAATATAGACGTGTATATAAATGCATTTTGTAATTCCCGATAATTGCAGCGTTGTGATTTACGCTATTAACGCTAACTTGATAATTGGATTTTGCTTCGTTTATTTTCTTTGATTTTGATGTAAAAACTCCTGTGATCACGTCATGGAATGTAATAAACTTTGATTAAGTGGGAACTTTATTTCTTCTACCAATTTATAAATATTAATTTTTATATTTTAAATTTTAAATAAAAACTTGTATTTTTATAAAAAATGCATTTTAACCCTGGATATATGAAAAGATAACAAAAAGTTTAGCATTGTTGGAACTTCGTCGAAAGATCTTTCCTTATATTTATTTGGTAGAGACGGATGCTATTAAATAATATAACTTTATATTGTATGATTGTGCTTGTTTATGAGCAATGTCGACTGATGCATACATTAAAAAAATATCTACTGCAGTTATATATAGAATCAGTAAAAACCAGTTTAGACTGTACAATATTATTAAGGGAAAAATCTTTTATATTAATTGATCCCAATCTCTGCCGATGAAATTTTCAACGCAGTATAATCTCACTTCATATTTTTCTTACCTTTCTTTTCTTATTATATTTAATACAATTTGAATTATATTAAAAATTATAGAATAGAATTTTGGTTAACAAATGTTTTTGTGGATGAAAGTAGCTTTCGTTTGGACCGCAGGTGTGTTCACAAGTTAAATCAAACGTTTAGATAGGCGTGTTTGCCAAGTGGAAAATTCTGAATTCAAATTTATGCTAAGATGTTTAGCTAGTCTGATAAATATGCATGGCCACATAATCGTTGACTTACCTTTGATTAACTGATGACATTTGGCGAATAAAAGAGATTCTTCAATTCGTAAACAAAATGTTGTTTTGGTCCATCGAAATATATACAGATTTACGGTCGAAAACACACAAAACAGCTAAAAGAAAGTAGTACGGTGGGTTTCTCAATGTTATTTCTGACGTAAAGTAAAATTGTATACTTAATACTTATAGACAAAAGCTGAAATATCGTCATGATTATCATTAATCCTCGGTTTGATGTATACATTGAGACATTTATTTGCTTTTTGATGAAAAAATTTGTAATTAAGTATAAATCAGATGTATCGATTCATTAAGCAATTACAATTCAAATAAACGCGTCCTTACATTCTAACACGTGGAGTTAACGAAACCTTAACTTTATCAGCGTGACTGTGAGAGATTTAATTTCGCATGGTTAAAAATAGTAGCTTATAATGCTCTTAAAGCGTTTTATGATTAAATTAAGTGGAACTTCCTCTGCGAGTGGTAAGATTATTTGTCCGCTATATACATATGAAATTATTTATTTCAGACCAGTTATTATTACGGTCTCTATACATATCGTTGTGAAATTAACAAATTGAAAGCTATAAAATTAGCTGTCATCAATCAAATATTCGAAGAATCTTCAAATCAATACGCTTTCTTTATCGTCCGATTTAATGTGCTCCAATTCATATAATCATTTCACATATATATAATGGGGCGTGGAATGCTGGAAATGCTGTCGTTCCAGAGCTAAGTGCGGCGCGCGTGCGATGAGCTCTGCAGCGCTAATCGATGTTTGCTCAGGCACAAATTTGTAAAGCTGTCTCTTTTAATCCGCTGGAGATTAAACTTTTAGTTGGAAAGATTGCTTCGGCTTTCAATTATAGGCACTCGGAAGAGGAAAATTGTATTTACACTGGCATCATGGGATAGAGCGTCATCAATAGAGGTGATAAGAAGGCGCAGTTGCATTCGTTGTACATATATACATGAAGAATCGTTAGCGACGTGTGTGTAAGAGCGACTAGACAACGACACCGCGTCTGGCGCAAGATAATGCTGCGTATCTATAAGGTCGCGCTGCACTTAAGCGCATTCTCGAATGAATTTACAATTCAATTTTTCATTGCTATTCAAATTTCATGATTGACGGGGAATTTTTCGATAATTGAATTTAAAAGAATTGTTCAGCTATTGAAGATTAGAAGTACAATAAATGTAAATGCAAACATAGATTTAAGTAAAGAATAAGATTTTTTTACTCATGCTATGTGGTTATGAATGGAAATTGCGTCTTTGTAAGATTTGGTATATTCTCTGACAGGTTCTTGACGCAATTATACTTTATCACAGTTTATTTTTGACTTTTGGTATACATTCCAAAATATCCACTTCGTGATTAGTTAAAATAATTTATAAGTTTGTAGGATTTTCGTCAATCTTTATTCTATTTCTAAATAAAACTGCATAAATATCACCAGCTTTAAGTCGCAAAAATTATTTTTTCTACTGTTATCTTAAGATGCATCTATCAATCACCGTGTGCAGTTTTCACCTAGGAAGGGAAATAAGTTTTCTTTTACAAATATGTATTATTATAGAAATTATATGCTGTAGCTATATACTATGCTTATTTTGGAAGTTACAATTAAAATTTTTTTAGGCACAGTACCCGGCAAAAGAAATGTATCATATTATAACTTCGCGTAAAGAAATCGCGTATTCGTTTTACATGAAAAATTGTTTTACTTTTAATTATAAATTATGAAAAATACTTTCAATTTGATTCAATCATCTCTAACTTTTTACAAAAATGTGATAGACTAAATATTCTAATTGAATGTTCTAGCTTTTTGCAAGATCTTGTATTTCCTATTCACGAATTATTTCTGCGATAATTTATAGCCGAGTTATGGATTTTGAAAAGTCAAGTAGATAATTTCCAACAAAATTGATTATACTTTATTAAAAATTGGTAAAAATAAAGTTGATAAAGAATAATTTTCTAGAATTGTCAATTTATTACTCTTATAAGTTTATCATTCATAACATTAGAAGAAAAGAAAATTTGTATGAGTCTGTATAAATTTTATGCAGACCACATTATTTGATGTTTGACATGATTACACAAATCAGATCACGAGTATGTTACCCGAACGAATACACATTCAACACGCAGATTATTGCAGATTATTCAAATTGATAATATATTTTCGTTCGAAGGATCACTATTATTGAATTGCAACTGGATAATGCTGCGTTGATACGCACGAATTTCAAATATATTCGGATTTCAAAACACTCGAGTCGCTTTTAATGGAATGTCAAAGACGCCGAACATTTTCTTTCCTGGTGCCAGTCCACGCACTCGCAAAAACGTCTCTGTCATTCGACGCTTATTGGCTCGGAACTCGTCGTGCATTTTTCCTCTCTTTTCGTGGAATTTCGAGTCTCTCGCGGCGAGCACTTTCGCGTTGCGAACTTTTTATTTTCTCTCTCCCCCCCCCCCCCTCTCAATCTGGCAGCGCGTCAAGATATTCGCGGCACCCACGCGCGCCCACCCGCATGCCTTATATATACCTATCCTCGCGCCGTCTATCAAGAGACGTACGATGCGTTATATATACAATACACATATAGATGTATATACGTACTTCATCACGCGGAATTTTCCGCGCAGTTTTCCGCCAATCGCAGGCCGGCGTGTTGGAAGGTGCGCCGAAGTCATATCGATGTATATATGCTACCATATTTAAACGCGAAGCCACTCCAGCAAATTCCATCTGAAATATGGACGCTCCTCTCTTATATCATTATTATACTGATATCGCGCGACTGATATTAGGAGATACCTTTTTTAACTTATATATATAAAACGAGACGGTGTGCGACATGGCGTTCGTGATTGTTCGGGAGACGAAGGAAAATTTGTTTTCAGCTGCTTTGTTGTTCTTTCTGATAACGGATGAGAGTTTTGGCATGCTTGTGTAAAGATACTCCATTGTTAATTCTGTTAATTGGGTCGATTGTAATCTCATTTAAATTTAACTTCTGATTATCATTTTAATTTAAACTTTTATTACCTCATTATTATACATTTGCTATTACTTCTTCGATACATGGGTACAACATTTATATAGTTTTTCTGAAAAAAAAGACTTTGAACAATGTCAGCCTTGAAAATAAATATAAACTTAAAACTGATTTTAAAATTTAATTGTTAAAAATTCTATTTATTCCCGCCTCCACTATAATGGCCACTTTATTGACCTGAAAAGCAGCACAAAAGAAGAATTTAATTCCTTCTCATACTTTATTCTCGCAAAATAGGGAGTAATAGTTTCGTCTCTGTTTTAAGGAAAATAAAGTAACAGGCCACCGCGAAGTCTGCTATCTATTTAAAAATTTATCTCATGTAGTCTCATGTAGTTGAGTCGGGAACAACGTTTTATATAAAACAAGGGAATAAAATCGATTACTGCCTCGTTGCATAATATTCTATTAAAACGTAAGGATAACGGTACATTACAATAAAATTATTAAAATTTAAGTAAAAATCAAATCATAGAAACAGACGCCCGAAGGACTTCTATATGGTAACTATAGAACATAAAATAATACAAACATAGACTCAAAAAGAGTGATTGCACAGATTCATAAAGAAATATTCAAATGTGGAAAACTAAACATTAAAATCGAGAAAAAAAGAATATGTAACAATAGACAAGACATTCTATTATGACTTTTGTATGTCAGATTTCAAAGATAGCCAAGACTTTTTCAGTTGAAATTGAGCTCATCGAATTCATGTAAGTTTAGAATAATATTTTAAGCGTCATATGTGTGACAAAAATGACGTAATATATTTTAAGATTAAAAAAATTGATTATACTTACTTCCTATATATTAATTTAATCAGTATTTAAATTTTGTTGGTAATATATATTCACGTACGATTCCATGCACCGAACCATAAACATACCATAAAAACAAAAGCTAAACATTTAGCTTCAATGAAAAAAAATCCTAAGGAGCCGTAGCCGACTTTCTTCAATTCTCATTGAGCATTGCGAATCGCCTTGCGAATCAATATCGCACGACCTCGACGATTAACCCGCGAATTCCGGCTCACGGCTAACGACGTCGTCGTCGTTCTCTCTCTCTCTCTCTCTCTCTTCTTCTTTCACATCCTCGACAGAGCACTTCCACTTTATATATATTAATTTACAATGCTCATATATATACCGCCCCTCTCACCTTTCGTCTCGTTTCTCTTCTGTCCATCCCATAGACGACGGCTTGCGTCCGCGGGACTGGGACCCGAGACCAGCACGCTACAAGGTGACGCTGCGCCTAGTGCGGCTCTGCTTCCTGGGCGTGTTCCTGCCGGCGCTGTTCGTCGCCGGCCCTGTGTACCTGAGATATCGGGTATTCTCTGAGCAGCTCTATCCGCTGGCGATTTCGGATCAGCGGCTGATCGACGGAAAAATATCGACCACGTGGTGTCAGGTAGGTTGAGCGTACGGGAATGTTAGGGTGGCTTTTGATTTCTTGGAGCTCGCGGAGAAAACTTTGAGGATTTAATAGCGATATGGTTTTTGTAAAAAAGCATCAAGATTTGTTTTACACGATGGAAAACCAATTCAATCAATAAATTAAGTTGTGATTAATTTTCTTGGATGTGAATTCAATAAAAATTATACTTAAATTGCTAATATCTTCTCATCTCTTGTCTGCAGACATAGCTTCTAGTGCTTTATTTAAATGCGATATAGATTTCATATTTTAACGGTATTATATACATGTGTAGGGTCATAAATATTTTTATCGCAAGATATATTTTCAAAGTTACTTGTGATTTTAGCTATTAAATAAATTATTAATTAATTTACGCATTCTTAGTAAAAATATTTAGTCATGTCAGAGAATATATTAATTTGTTCCAACGTATATATCGTCGGCTTAGTATAAGAAGGTACTATCTCTACTACCAACTCGCGAGTAGGTCTTTTTTGTTTAACTTTAAGAAGTCAAATCAAGTAAAAAAAGATTTCTTTTTATATGCACGTGCATATATATACGTGCATTTATTTTCATATTAATTTATGGATTAATTATTTTTAGTTTGAATATGATACAAGTTTTAAGTGTGTTTGGCCTTCGTGTTTCTAAACTTTCCATAATGATTAAATATTTGTAATACTATTTTTATATTAATTTAAAATTAATTGTGCCTGTCTCTGGGGGACAAGAGAAGTTTTATCGCTGAAATGAATATCTCTCTGATGTTTATCAGACGCGCTCGTGGTAAAAACTACTTGTTGTAAATTGATAAATTTTGCCCACAGAATGATAAGATCTTGCGAAATAATCCATCCAATTATGCGTTAAACTCATTATCATTCCGACAATCGTTTTCTTTTATTAACTCCTTAATCATTCGACAATCCGCGATAAAGACGAACAGCATTTTCTTTCGGCAAATGAACATTAGACAATAGCGTAAGGAGAAATTGGATTCACACGCGATAACTCATGGTCACATGCCCACTGAGTATCGTCAATAGGTGAAATATAATTGAGCTTGATAAGGCGGCTCAAACGAAAGATAGCGAATAATTGCTCCTTATCTCTTGAAAATGCTTTTATCCATCTATATATGCGTATCATACGAATCTAAACATGCGCGAACGTTAAAGTATACTGCTTTGGAATTTATTGCATTGTATTTGACTTTGAATGTCAAAACAATTAGCTGAAATGCGCTTAAACTTTGCGAGTAAAAATGTATCACGTTATATCACTTTTGAAACTTTACTATGTAGATTTTAGATCCGAATTTTTTAATTAATACGATGATAGAATTTTTCTTTACTTAATTTACTTATCTGATTATTCTAGACGTGTACATCTCTATAACCAATTATTTTAATAAAGTATATTTTGAAATTAACAAAATGACACGATTCTTGGAAGTCTATTTTAATATGATTTTAAGCTTATTGTACATTGTATTCATATTATGTACTGTCATTACAGAGACAAGTAGTAAAGGCCAATGCGACATTCAACGCGTATTTGATGAATGGCCTGCCAAAGATTCGCAGAGAAGCCATCCCCGTTTCAATGACGAGACATCTCGTGCTCGAAGATGACATGAAAGAATACTGGGGATTCTACTTGCTTCGGGGCAGCAGCGTCACCGTTTCCACTTGTGTAAGGTACACTTTTCATTTCGATGATTTTTTTTATTCTTTAATGGACTTGTTGAAAGGATTTTCACCTTACCAATGAAAATTATCTGTTTATTTTAAATTGGTATTTGGTGCCACAGACTTAGAGCTTTTAGATCGTTTTTACCATCAATTATCCAAAAGTGTATATATATTATAACGATAAATATGGGGGCATTAACTTGTTACATAATCGTAGCTTTAGCTTAACTTGATTTTATTTAGAGCGCGTGGCATATATGACTGGCGAAGATTAAGATGTTATATAATATTAGTATATCTTTTTATCAACAAAGAAAACGTCAAAGGTGTGACATATAGTCTTGATCGGTATAGTCGTTGCGATAAAATTTTAAGAACAATAAGCAATATTGATATACAGATTGTACTATATAATATATTACCGGTCAATGCTCTACCTTAATTATTTATCGTCGACGGTCAGTCAAAAATAAATTGATCATCAATAGAAATAATCATGTTTATCAATTGCTAAAATGATAAGAACTGAATTTTATTTTTTGCGCTTGCTTTAATGATCAAATGTTTGTATTGATACTTAGATGTTTCATCAAAAGTTGTCTAGCGATATTTTTCTAATGCAAACTATAGCATTTCAAATATAGATTAAAAATCGTTGAACCTACTGATAACATTTGTTGTATCATCCATAAACTGAACACGTGAAGTCCCATGATAAAATGATTGTAGTCAACCGATAAACACAATAAATCGGAAAAAATGTATGTTTGGTAAACAAGGAAAGTGGTAGTGGCATCTGCTTTCTCGCGTTTTTTAACAAAATTATCAGCGACGTAAAAAATGTAAAAATGTTTTGATGATTTTAGATATCGATTAAGTAAATCATTACGTTATGAAACTTATATAATGTATTCTAAAAATCTGCGTAGATGGCCAGGCGCTTCTCTGACTGTGATTCGTGGCCACAAGCATCTACATGAATGTGCCTTCATCGGAGACGACAGCAGTGAGGAGCTTGAGGAATTAGTCGAGATCGCAGAAGAGGAGGGCCTCTTACAAAGGAGTAATGTGACCAATTCGGTAAGTTATAAGACGCTACAGTAATATTTGATATCAAGCCAATGTTTAGCTAACAAATTTATAGCCTTTCATTAGGTCATTGTTCGAAAATATAAAAACACAATTCTTGACCTACTCCGGCGTTCTTGATAATAATTTATGAAAATGTTAAAAACAAACTGCTACATCATTGTAAATTTATTGAAAAATCTTCTCAGCCAACCTTTTGATATTCTCTTTTTATTAGTCTTTTGACTGTTTGCCGAATACCGAAAAACTTCCACTGTTTGGCAACAAAAGATCGTGGAAAAAATGCGTAAAGGTGGGAGTTACTTTTCGCGACGAAAATATACGAGAGCTTTAAATATATATGCGTATCACAAGACAGTAGGGTTTGTCTGGCGCCTTGTTTGCACGCGACGGTTGTCTCTCGGTCTGATGATGCGAACGCAGGCGCGCGAGTAAATATCTGCTCCCGAGTTTTACACTCTCAATTTTCTCCTTTCTCTGTGTATATCAAAGCTGCAGATTCGCGCGTGTTACAATTAAATCGTAATGTAAGCGGAATCAACTTTTTAAACGAGTAAACACGCGGCTATCTCGATCTTTGTTTGATCTTTGGTAGTTTCGCAATATTTTCTTTGGACTTTTTTTAGGTTCCGATCTGCGTCGTTAGGAAAAACATTGCTCTGCTCACTTATAATTTTTAATACGCGTGGTATAGCTTTTTGTTCGATAATGCTTGACGAATCACATTTTTATCTGTTTTTGTTTGTATTGTGACTGATTATACAGATCGGTTTTTCGCAGAAATTCAAGTATATGAAGTAATTTAATTTTTTCATTTGTATATTCTGTTCGAGAATTATCAATACAAGCTAAATACGGCATTATTTTATGTTATTTTATTTATTCTCATATCTCATTTCGATTAGCTAAAAGCGTATATTTCAATTTATTAACATGTTGCCTCGTTCATATGCTTACGCTTAAAAATAAACGAATTATTCAATCAAAAAGTAAAAAAAAAGAATGTAAAGAAAAATTTTAAAAGTACAGTTTTAATTGTATTTTATTTTTTACAATTATTTATCGTCATTTTTTCAGAACGTCAGCAGCCCAAGCAACGAGCCATCCCGAATGAAACGCGTCCACCAGGGCGTGCAGTTTCATCAGACGCAGTATCCGAACGAGAATGCACCATTGCATCCGCAGCATCAGCTGACGAGCCACGAGCTCGACGCCAAGGACATGCGCGCCATTCTCACGCAGCTCTTCGTGAAGACCCTGGACATGAGGAGGCGCCAGAAGGAGATGCAGGCTGAGCCCCATCATCATTACGAGGGTGTGTTCAAGGAGAGCGCGAATATTGTTAAGCCGCCGACGATCTTCGACGATACGGAATTCATAAAGCAGGAGCTCAAGAGGCTACAAGGACAGACTTCGCAGGCGTCAGCCGCTGCCAGCACCGAGAGGATGGAAACTGTATCAGGTATAAATAATTTCCTGTCTTCTATATATATGGTTAGCAGAGATGGGAGGTATAAGATGGCAAAATTAATAATGATTTCGTTTGTTTGTTTAGTATTATCTACTACGGAAGTAACTACGAAAGTTCCAGAACCCACGACGCTGGAGTCGCTGATTGTGAAAGCAGTGACAACGTCTGAGCCGTCATCCGCTGAAGTCTTTCAAGACGCGCTGAAGAAAATCAGCGCACTGGGCAATCGTGGGAAAAGGGTTCTGGATAAGCTGGTTCAGGAGATCGGTAGCCGAGATCCAGAGACCGAGAAAATGGTCAAAGAAGTGATAAAGGAGGCCACTGAAAAAGAGCGCCGCAGGAAAAGGGATCTCTTTTTGTCCTCGCCGATGGGAGCGAATTTGTCCGAGGACGATGAAGACGGCGACGCTGCGATTGAAGAGGTAGATCTTCGAGTTGCTAAATGTATTATTTAAAAGTTGATTTCATTTTATTGTGAATTATAATTATCGTATATAATAGGGAGTATTACATCCCGACGAGCACGCCGAAGATCACGCGACAATCAACGAGACTACTTTGAACGATCGGAGTAATTCGGAATTTTGGAGTTCCTTCAGCAGTTCAGAAGAGAGATTATTGGAATGCAAAGGTTTAATCCTGAACCTACCGTTAACACCTCACCGTTTTTGTGAAAGAAACCTTGAGCAACATCATTCAACGGCCTCCAATGCAAACACTATAACTTACAGGTATGCAGATCTAGCTTATATTTTCTCTACTTATTTACTTCGACTTTAATTTATATTAATTTAACATTACACAGAGTACCGACAGATGGTTACTACTTCTTCGTCTTCAGCTCGGAGAACGAGATCCAGTCGAATTACATGCGCGTCAAGTTCGAATTGCTGAAGACGATGTACAACACCTCGGAATCTGTGTTCGAGTGCAAAAACTCGACGAAGGAATGCTCATTGCCGATCAGCTTCTTCAGTGGAGAGCGAACGGTTTTGGAGTTGCCGATAAGCGGCAATGATTCCCAGTGGAACGATGAGTACGTTGTCATATCGACATGCGAGCCCAGGACGGCCGTATACCTGATTTGCTCGATGGCGGTGCCACTGCTCGTCTTGATGTTCGCTTTTTACTGAGGGCTGAACGAGGGCTGTGAAATGTTGTTAAAGCGAGGGGATGTATATAGTGTTTTGACGATGAATTGGGGAAAGTTTTTTAATTAGTTTACATCTTATGGAAAAATCGGAATTTGCCGAGATTTATATTCGAAGAAAGTGAGAAACATGAGAAAGAGTTGTAAAAGTATTAATGAACAAATTTTTAATGATTTACCGAGATACTTTAATTTTTTAATTTTTAAATCAAAAATATGTCTTACAATTAAAATACTGATCAATTGACATATGTTTATTACGAATGTTATGGATATTTTATTCAAAAGCAAGATAAGTAATTCATAAATAATACTTCCAAATCTATCTTTGAAATAATAGAAGAACAATTTGTTCTTTAAAATTACTGTTATCTTAATATATTTTATTAATAAATCTATATCTTTTACAAGCATTTATTAAACTTGATTCGAAACTCATTTCCGGAATTCAAAATAAAATACGTTGTTACATATATCATTTTATTATGTTAAATTTACTAACAGCGTTAAGTATTATGCACGCTCTGTGTGCTTTTTTCCTAATTACCCATGTGATCACATGATGCAAATGAGGCAGTTATATCGAAATAGTTTGATGTAATTTCTGAGTGTATAATTTGTTAAAGAAAGGAATGTGATTTTTTTAAACGAAAAATCAGTGCCATTATGTATAAAATTCATGTTTGTTATTATGTTGTACAAAAAGATTGTTATAGCCATTACGCGTAAGTGCCTTTTAGAGTAAGGAAAACTGTTCGATTTGCGAGTTACGAACATTAGAGTCACTAGAGTTGTTATAAGGTTTAAAAAGACTGTTTAGCGTAATGGCTGAGAGAAGCGTAACGAAAATGAGTATTAGATTTCTACGCTGAGGATTATTTTTTTATAATTATTATAAAATTTTCCGAAGACGTATTATATGTGTACTTTTTATATGCTACAATTATTGTACCGAACTACTGAGCGATTTTAGAATAATAGTAAAAATAAACCGAGTTGATTATTGACTAAATAAAGTGTACCTTCTGTAAAATAATGTGATAATTAATATATATCATATTGCAAAGTAGTTTGTTTGGATATATGCGAAAGTAAAATGTGTATCAATGAGATTATGCCATTATCATGATAAAATTTGAAGTATTTTTCATTATTCGTGATTTTACCTGTTAATTTAACAAGGAATCTTATTACCAAAACGATACATGGAAAGTAAGATACTTGCGGTATAACTAATTTTAAATCTACCTCTAATTAATAACGAAGCTAATATTTTTATAGAGTAAATTCATGAAAAAATTCTCTGATTAGAGCTTATTATTCATTGTATATTACAGTTGACAGAAACATATCAAAATAGTCGTACAATATGTTTCTAAGAATATTTCGTATTTGTATAAATACAGAAACCAATAAACTTTTTTTACAAAAAAAAAGCCTAAATACATTATTTCAGCTACACGAGAAACGAACAACCTAAAGATCTCATACTATTCTCCTCAATCCTTCCATTTTGTAGAACCAACACTTCATCAAAAGACAATCGAAAAACAATTGTCAACCAACGTCCTACACCCCCCCCCCTTCAAATCTCCGTACTTAATAGCATCAAGTATCCTAATAAATTAAGAAAGTATTATTACAACAAACGGCCCAGGACGGCGATGATCCCTCTCGACTCGACGCCTCGGCATCTCGCGTATCTGAAGGAGTAATCTGCCGGGCGATTTGTAGCCGGCTAGTCTTGGAGATTAATTTTTCATGCCGCGACCGTTGTGCCTGCCTCCTCCTCCCCCGGTCGTCGAGGAAGGCGGAGCGCAAGCGAGGCTCCTTATCAGTTGAAAACACTCGCCCGTGTGCGCCTACCTCCCCTTGTTATATATAGGTATACCTACCTATACGCGGGCACGGAAGCGCATCTTGGCGAAAGGAATCGAGGCGGGCGTTGGAAACTCTACTATTATTGTAAGCGTTACTGTTCAGGAAATCGTAAATAACAAAATATTCTATTGGTTATTTATATTTGAAGATAGTTCGGAGATTCTTCTTTAGATTTCAACAAAATTATTTTTATGTTTATTTATATATAATACACGGAAATGTCCTTATTAAATATTTTTCGATATACTATATTTAAGAGATGTAACACCAAAAAGTGGCCATTTATATAACTGAATCCACTGAATACATCTGCAGGTTGAAACTCTCTAAACGATAATAATCAATTTGCCAGGGCCCCCGCTTGACGCTGTACAGTCGAAAATCACCCTGTGCGTATGGCCACGCGCGCAGAGTAAACACTAATAATGGCATTAATATGGGACGGCTGCTCGACACTGATAAGGAAAATTGATTTCTCTTGCTGCTCGCTCGCGACCGTCCCTTCTCTCGCGTCGCCCCAGCTTCCCTCCTGTTTTTTCTTGCACACATGCCTGACTGCACTTTTCATTTGGGTATATTTTTGGGTTTCTTTCTTTTATCAAACATTTCGTTTTAAGCTGGCTGCAAATTTTCTGAAAGACTTTTAGTATTTTTATTTTTTTATATGTTCCTTGTTTCATTGCAAAGCAAATAATATTGACAAAAAAAAAAAGAAAATTAAAATTAAAACAGAAAAATAAAAGTCGAGGTTTAAAACTTGAATACATTTATCGTCACGCTGACGAGTTCGATGCATATACTTCTCATCTGTTATCTCGCGCAATCGCTTCGGTCTCAGATCCACCATATTCCTCACGAGCACAAACGCGATTCAATTGTGTAACCAGCAACTTGACGTTCATGGGACAGTGGGCAAAGCCAGGCGACACGCCCCCGGCGCGGCTCACGCCACCAGCCCTCGTCGGCACATGCGATGATATTCTCGTATTCCACTCGACCGTAATTTCGATGATTCCACGTCGGCGCCTCTATATATCGCTCCCTGATTTTTGCCTGACACTGCTGTCAGCGCGTGTGCCAACTTACGGTTTCTATAGTCGAGGAGTATTCGTGCAAGATTACCGGTCCGACGATTCGATTCGCATTTAAGTGTTTGGCTTGCATAATCAGTATGTAAGATTGTTAAAGTTTTATTTCTAGTATAGCTGATAAATAGATTTGAGGAAAATTTTTTCTACGGCAATACATAATAGGTTGCGTTTCACTTTTGTGAATTGATTCATGGCCGTTGAATTTAAGTACAGAAAGTATCCGCGTAAAAAATTATTATAGGTAATATATATTGCACAGAGAACTGATGATGGGTGTGAACAATATGTACGGGCCATTGTTGCCAATAAAAAAATTGTAATTTTCAGTAATCTGATATCATAAACGCAAGTAGCGCAATGCTAACGATTAAACCTTTGAGCAAATAAAACTCTCATTTGAAAACGATTAACCAACACCACGTCACGCGCAATAATTTGCCACCATAAATATCTCGACGTTTATCGCTCTCGCAGCGATTAGAGGACCGAAGTGATTATTTCGAGTTTCCTGCACGTGTGGTGCGTGCGCCTGAGTCCGAAAATTTATTCATCCTCACGAGCTACTGCGGCCGTCCTGTGGGAAAAGCTGCGGCCAGTTCTCGGGGGAGCTCCAAGTCACCATATATAAAGGATCCTTATCGGCTTCATGAGTTTATCGATTCCCAGCTAGTTTCGGGGAAAAAAGAGAGAGCGGGAATTGATATTTGGTGTACACCTATCCCATGTATAGATCGACTGCGCTAAAAAAAGGGAGCCGAGAGAGCGAGTGAGAGAGACGAGATTTTGGCGCCCCTCGTGCCCGGGGATTGTATAAAGGCGCGTAGGGCAACAATGGGGCGCGCACACGCGAGCGACGGGGCGCCGAAAATAGTGCAAGGCTTATGGGGACAATTAGACTCTTCGACACAATGCGGTCTCACCTCGATATCAGGATGTGATGTATTTATTGCCCATGGGAGTGTGTTTCTCGTTGCCGTTTAAAGTCATTTTTAAGCTTTTCAAATTTAATGCGATAAACTTCCTGAGAAAGTATTTGAAGGGGGGGCTGCTTCGATACCATTATTACCACGTGATTTAAAATGTAATATAGAGATTTAATTATTTTATAGTTCAAATAAAGATTTTATTATTTTTATGAAAATATATATGGTTGTATTTGGATATAATGCACGCTATAGCATAGTCTATGTTGTTCTTGATTCGGTTGGTAGAAAATCATTAATTATCCTTTGAATTGAATTAATTTTTATGTTAATTTTTATATGCAATATTAATGTAAACGTCAATGTTAGTTATGAGCCGTTAAAATTAAGATATGTTTTAAAATAACTTTTAGACAACGACTGATTGCAATATTTAATCCCAATTTTAGACTAACATTGAATTTCAACAGAGCGCATTATAATTTACCAGTATCATTCGATCAACATCTAGATATCTTGTGAATGGAAAGTGCGATATTTTTAAACCTCTCGGCAACAAAGTCAAATGAGAGCATTCAAGCGTGTTGCGTATTGTAAACGTGACGTGGGGCGCACGCACGCACCTATTTTAAAACGCAAGAAAATCCGATCTGCAAACTCGTCTCCCACGCCGATTGGGCCGGGTAATAGCACTCGAGCGCGATCATGGACGACACCCCACGAAAATAATCATCATCATCCTCCGTCGAGTGTCACAATAAAACGACAGCGGCAACACGCGCGCGCGACTGGTGCGGTCACTTGACGGTGCCATGAAGGGGGAGCGAGACTGCGGGATCACTTTCCACCCTAACGCGTATTTGACTGCGGCAGGATGGTCTCTTTTTAGTTTGGCTTTGCCGCGCGTGCGAGATGCTTTTCCAAGGGTCATATTTGAATTTAATTAGCTGGGAAAGTAGGGGCTGCTGGCATGGGCTTTTTGAGAGTGGTATTATGGTATTCATGGGGTTGTTTGCGCTGCGCCAAGGAAAAAGTTGCGGATTGAACTATGCGGCAGTATTATAAGATCTTAAGAAAAACCAAAAAAATGTTGAATTAATTATGGGGGTTGAAGAAGATAAGTGTGACATTTTAGAGATAATGGTTTGTGGTCAACATAATATCTGTTGTAATAATAACTAGAGGGATAATTAAGAAGAGTTATCTTTCCAGGGTTCCCGTGTTGAAATTACAGGATTAAGAGCGAAGGAAAACTTTGACAGATCATAAGATTTGCTTTTTAACAGTAAAACAATAGACATGATCTCGGTTAGAAATGTTAACATGAAGCCGGTTATTTTTCAGTTAACTTTAAGGCTTAAAACGAACATTGCTTGTATTTCATAATTATTCACTAATCAGAAATAAATTATGGCATTTACAATTCATAAAATATGTATTTTAAGTAATAGTAGAACTTTTAGAT